>CAUYRT010040738.1:0-164823 GCA_963574885.1 Lepilemur ruficaudatus | reverse complement strand
TCTCTACTATAAATAGAAAGAAATTAATTGGCCAACTAAAAATATATAGGAAAAATTAGCCGGGCATGGTGGCGCATGCCTGTAGTCCCAGCTACTTGGGAGGCTGAGGCAGTAGGATTGCTGGAGTCCAGGAGTTTGAGGTTGCTGTGAGCTAGGCTGACGTCACACTCACTCTAGCCCGGGCAGCAGAGTAAGACTCTGTCTCAAAAACAAACAAACAGACAAACAAAAAAAAAAACAAAAGGTATTTTCATAGAGTAGTGTTCAATAAACATGAAAAACACTTTCAAGTTGTTTGGTGAGTATATAAGTGTTTCATCAGTGGAATTAGGCACTTAGTCACTTAGTTGAATGGAGGAGATAATATGCTGTTACATATGTTAAAATAATTCTGGCATGAAGACATGCACCATCGTTGCTGGTCTGTATACCTCTTGGAGTTGATGGAATGCCCTATAGGACCATGCACAGGTGATACACTCACTTGTTTTTTGATGCCAAGCCTCAAGCAGCACCGGCTGACTGTGCCTGATTATAGGCTCTGAGATCCTCTGCACATGAAAGAAATAAGCTACAGAAACCAGACTGAACATCTTTTTTAGCCTCTAGGTCTCTCCCTCTCTTAGTCTCTCTCCAACATCTCTCTCCCTTCCTTTTTTCTTCCGATTATCTTCCTGTTTTTCTCTCTTCTTCTCATGTACCTTAAGCCAAAATAATAATAAATGATATACTATTACTTACAGTTTAGAGAGATAAATGCATAAAATTCTTCAATGGATGTATTTTCGTAGTAATTCAGGACCCCAAATTGTAAAAAAAAAAAAAATGATTTTGAAAAAGATCTTAACAAATTAAAACAAACCAACCAACCCAGAATCATCTAAGTTGGGTCTAGCCAGTGAAGATTGTGGTCTGACAAACTGTGGCTCCAGCTCACAAACTCTTATGGTCCCTGACATTCATAGCTCTGTCTTCTGAGATCTTGTCATGCTGTCCTTGGTATCTCCAGTTATTAAAAATGTGATAAACAGCAAGGTTTGTGTGTTTGCTACTACTGGAGTATGAGACCTCCATTTTTCTCTCAGCCTCATTCCTCCACAACACCCCTAACAACTCATCTCTCTCTCTCTCTCTCTCTCACGCACGCACACACAATTGAAAATAATGAAATACAGTACACCTATTGTGATGCATTTTCAGGTTTTGTGACTGCTGGTTCAAGGAATATTTGTAGATAAGGGACTCTTTCAGTAGAAACAACCATTTATATGTAAGTCTGGCTTCATTCCTAATGAATTTTCCAAGAAACAAGGGTGTTGGGGATACACTACACACATTTTCTGAAGGAAAGATTGAACGTAGGCAACCTGTACTCCCTCCCATCTGTCCCTGTGCACTAGACTAGGCAAAGGAACGACCACCATCGTTCACAAGATCCACTCCACCCACCCATCCACCTAATGGATTGTTTCCTATTTGCCTTATTTTGAAGGTTGAGACTCTCTGAGCCAGACAGGCAGGCAGGCAGCTGCAGAGGATAAGAACACAATTCTTGAATCCTGTAAATAATTGCCAAAGGCAGCTGAGTTCAGGAGCCCCACCTGTTAACAAGCTGCCAATTATTTATATGCTTATAAATCACCTTTAAAACACTAACAAGCACTAATAAATCTTGGCTGCCAGTTACCATGGTAACTGACCATGTCCCCAAAGGGGAAAGGGATTACTGACATAGGGACTCTGTGCCAATGGTCCAGTATCTCCTGAGACTGATGTTTTTACTCCTGCACATGAAACTGTTCTCTCCAAGTACAACATAAAATCACATGAAAAACAAGGCATAGGACATAATGTAATGCCTGCTTTTCCTCCTGCAGCTCACGGTGTCTAAAGGGAATAGAATTGTGCCTAACTTTCCATGAGCAATGGGAACAAGTTGCCCTAATTTGTTAAGTGGAAGTTCCTATGTACAGCCACACAGCTGGTCTATGCAGGCCACCTGCTGTCAGATAGTTTATTCCCCGAAGCTTCCTGGGTTGCTAGGCTCCACCGATCTGAAGAGGTTTTCCTAATACATTCAGTTTGCTGTTGCAAATAGATACGATGATAAGCTACTTGTGGGATGCTCAGTAATATTTAGTGTGATGCTAGGAATGGTTTCAGATCAAAAAGAACATATTTTTGCTCCCAGCAAACTGAAGGCATTTATTTAAAAAACAAACAAATAAACAAACAAAAAAAAACACGTTGAGAAAGCCATGACCCAAAATTCGTTTTATAGTAGAGAAAGAAAACCACCTTCTGCCTTCAATTGGTTTTCCAAAGTATTTATAAGGAAGCTGACTACAGCTGGTATCTGGTATGAGATGGCAGCTCAAAGAAGCTCATGGAAATAGGGCATTAGTGAACAGTGCCTAATCAAGCAATACAGGGATGTGATGGCAATCCATGAATGAGCCAGAAATGGCTTTTGCCATGCCTTCCAAAAGACACTAGTTTTCAATAGAAAATTGAATTGCTGATACCACAAAAAAGTTCCTACCCTTCAAAAGGTATTCAAATTGATACCTTTAATCTCCCAATCTTACTACTGTGAGGCAAATGGTATTCGTTTTTGACTAAGAGCAACTGATTCAGGATTTATTAGTTTCACTACTATTTATGTGCTTCAGTTCATCTGGAAGATAGGGGAAATGGATAAGGCTCTTTTCAAATCTTTATATTTTGATGAAAATTATGCAAGTGGCTAGGGCATATTGCCCCCTCTACCTTGGGCTACTTCCTGGTCTCTATACCAATTACATTAGGGGATGGGAGGTTCAGAGGCTGCATGAGATATTATACACGTGTGTGCATATATATATATATGCATATATAACTGGCTATATGTGCATGTTCCACTGGAGTTATGCATATGTCAGTGCTGGGGTTGCATCTTCTCCTTGTCAATATTATTTTTTATGGAGAGTGTCTAATTCATATTTGGCTCCCACCAGTCCTCCTTACAATCTCCTGTGAGTGTGAGTCTGAATATTCATATAGGAATTTAAAGTGGTTCACAAAGGGACAGAGATGAGGTCAAGGTCTTGGGTAGCATATTACAGAGGGTTATCCCCCAAATAAGATATTCTGACACAAACAGAGTGACTATGTGAAAAAAAATTCAGTGAAAGTGAAGATGTAGGGCTGATGAGAGGTCAAAAGATAATCGGTTGTGTTCAAAACATTGTCAAAATTTAAAGATTGTCAAAGAATATCTAGGTATTAACATTGGTAATGAAAGGATAATCAACCATGTGAATTGTGGAGAAAGATTTATGAAGGAACTTATGGCTCTATGGCTCTTTGGGCTTGCTCCAGCAGGTTGGTGGTAAGGTTGGCAAGGTGAATGAGTAATTTGTAAGTGTATGCATGACTGATTTAATAAGGAATCAAGTCATTTGAAATGTCACGGGAAATCAGACAGACTAATCTCCTATGTAGGTAGAAATTTAACTGTCCCCTCAAACATTCTCCTCATTTGGAGTGGTCAAGTGGAAAGAGCAGAGACAAAAACACAGGACTCCAGCACGTGTGTGCTTCTAAATATCTCTGAACCACTGGGCAAGTCATTTCTCATTTCAAGGCCTTAATTTTTATATCCTGCTCTGTGTATTTCATAAGGACATGTAAGTTAATACTAATATAATTAATGAATAAAATTTATGAAAACAGTGTTTCTAAATAAAAATATTGTCAGTGTGAAAGATAATATTATTAATACTATTAATGACTTCTGTCTTTTGGGAATGGACTAACTCTCAGAATTTATGATAAAAGTGTATTGAATAAAGTGCATAGAGAAACTAAAACAAGACTGCTTTAGACACAACTATAAAGTGCTAAAAGAAGAAAGAAGAATGGGAAAATTTGAAAAAGAGAATAAGTGAATGTCAATAGGGTGGAGAGAGGAATCAGAAGAGTGGAGTGCAGAGTGGCAGGAAGATGCCTGCTGTCAACTCTTGATAATGGTTCTCAGCCTGGCTCTGCCACTTGCTGAGTGGCCTAAAATGAGCTCCCGAATCTCTCACTGTAATTTCTCATCCCCTAAATAAATATCTTTTATCAAGTAAAATGGAATATATAACCTCAGTGTATAAAAGCAGCTTGAAGTCATGTTTCTCTTATTGAAAGCCTTCTCAGCATTCTCTTTGCTCCCACTTCACACTGTGGTCTTGGGTCTTTTATTTAAAAGTCATAGAATTTGGAAATTCGTAGTTTGAAAACTGGGGAACTGGATGACATCTAGTGGTCTTTGTAACAGTATCATTCTTGCTTCTGAGCATCAAACATTGCCAGAAAAGTTTGAATTCCCATAAGGAGGGAATTAAAATGGAGGCAAAGAACAACGCAGGGAGCCCGGCAAGGGGCGGGGGAGGATAAGTAACTTATTGCTGACTAAGTATATTGTTGACTGAGCTGAAAACAATCATCTAGAAACAGTAGTCACCATAAAAGAAAAAAGAGTCCATGAGAAGTAGTGTTCCTGAAATCAATACTGTCCTAAGAAGATTTATAGGAATAGGAAGAGGAGTCAGGAAAATACTCCATGAAAATAACTAGGATTGGAAACCTGAACTCTCTCTACATTCATTGATATCCAATGTAGGTTGGTCAAGTTTGCATCCCATATGGGATAAACACCCCAATACACCCCAGTAAAGGGTTGCTAGGGATCTAATCTCAGCCAGTTCTTGTTTACACAGGCTGCTTTTTTCCATTCTTTCCCCCTTTGCCCAAAAAGTCATTGAAATTTCTAAAGAGAAATATTGTATGCATTGGCCCACTCCTGACGAGATGCAGCTGAACAGACTTATGACTAGGTTCATTCAATCTTTTGCAACCAAACAAAAAGGAGAGTTTCTGGGGACGGGATCTGCCTGCCTTTCCAATGAAGTCATCAACGTCTATCAAAGTTTTTTGCAAAATGCCACTCAACAATGCTTTTTACAAAAACAGCTCACACAACTCTTTCCAAAGTTTCAGAATAAGATTACTATTGTTTGGGGCCTTAAAGCTTTTGGGAAAACCTGAATATTTTCACCTTTTATTTGAGCCTGAAATTTCAATTTCCAAGTTTGAATTCTCCCAGTGGTCTATTTGTGTCCTACCAGATGGGCTACAGAGTTGAGAGAGGAAATGGAGAAATGCAGCGTTGGGTGGGAAAACACATTTATCTGATAGTTTTCTGACAGTTCTCACCTGTATATTGTTGATGCAGTAACAAGCTTGTGAAAAATGATGCTGAAATATTTTTTTATCTCAAAAGGAATTTTAAATATTCTGAATTTTAAGAAGGCTATTGATATAAATGTTTCAAGTTTCTGTAACACCCACTTTTGTTGGTTTCCAGATCAAATGCTATTCACTAAGGATTATAAATCAGACATTTGGCTGAAATCTCACTTGGTGTGCTTGATGATCTTGGAAAGTCATCTTATTTTATGGCTAATATCTGAAGGGGAAAAGAATGAGTAAGAGGAAGTGGCATTCTAATATTTTTAGCTCCTTCTGTTCCAAACAATTAAAAACCTCACTTCTAGTCTCTTCTCTTTCATTTTTTTCTAGCCCTCTACCCTTTTTATTGTCTCTCAGTGTGTGTGTGTGTATGCTCTATGAAGAAGTTCACAAGAAAAGAGTAGATACTAGGCTTAGAGTTTTAAGGAGAAAAGAGAAGAAATAATTTTAATTTTATTTTTCATTATTTCAAGTCCTTCCTATGGCCCAGACTGAGCCAGACTCTAAAATGAGTGTTTAATTTAAGTAACAGAAGTGATGTCACACCTCATTAAATTAGAAAGAAAATGAATGAGGGGTGTGTGCATAGGTCTGTGTGTATGTGGAGTGTGTGTCATAGGTCTGTGTGTAGCTGGGAAGGAAATGTGTCCTATATAAGTATACATGTTGTCTCCCTAATATTATCACTCTGTTCCTATTTGGCTGACAGTAAAAATCAGTGCCAGCCCTTTGTGATTTGACTCTTGTGTATCTCTCTAGACGACCTCTCCTACTAATAGCCTTACTCTAGACATACTAAACAGATTACAGTACCAATTGAGTAGAACAATGTATAACTTCCTTATCTTCATCATTTCTTTTACCATAAAGCTTTTCATGGAATTATTTGTCCTGTTCAGAAACTTTAAGAAGACTTAAGCAGTCCTACATTTGTGTCTTCACTCTTCTTTTTGTAAATGTCTATCCCAGCATTGCAAAATTCTAATGTGTTAATGTGTTACTTTAGGTGGTACTTCCTGTTCTACTAAACTATGAAAGTAGGAGTATTTCTGATTCCTCCTTATATCTCTAACGTCTGACCAAGTATGTGGACCTAGAAGTTTTCTATACTTATAATATATGAATAATATATATTATTATAGTTATATTTCTATAGTCCTATATACACAATATAGTGAGAAATCTCAGTCTTACAGACGATTCAGAGCATCTAGCTACTCCCTGATTATTTGGACCCAATATGCTAGGTTTTAGGATTGGCTGCCTTTCAAGGGCATTGTTGGGAGAATATAGCAGGGAGGGGAGGAGATCTTATGGGAGGCCACAACTTGTGGCAGAGACAGAGTCTATCTAAATGGTGAAGGAATGACAGTGAAGACCATTAGAGACACTGATCACATCCTGCCTCTGCTGAGATGGTGGTGAGCATGAGGCCAGCCTGAATGTCTAGAAAGGGTCTGGAAAACGATTGAGCTGCATGGGGCTGGTTAAGGCAGTATTAAGGAAACGAAGCTGTAGTTGACATTCATGGTTTAAAATCATTAACTTTATAGAACTATTTTCCTAAGGCCTCTGGGCAAATTATAGTTTGATCCAGCAACAATATCTACTTGGCTCCAAACTGATGGGCATCTGCTAGTTTTTCTAACTGCTTTAATCATTGTCGGGGCTTTGCTTTAGAACCTCTCCAAATCTCCCTCTTCCCACCAAAGTCTCAAGCCTTCAAAGTGTATGTCAATTTTAACAAAGGACTAGAAGGAACACCTTACATTCCCACATTTAGTATTCTTATTTAATATTCCACTCTTTGTCTCACTTAAATATATCAAAATGCATAGTAGAGATCCTCAAATTTCTAGGAGCCAATGACTTATAAAACAAAAGTTTGAAATTCAATCTAAGGTTACACAGGAGCAAAAAGCAATTTGTGTGTGTGTGCCTTACCTACTGTAGTAGGATGTTCTTGAGGACAAGGACTTTGTCTTCTCCAGATATTTCCCTCAGCACTTGTCAGTCTCTGGCTTTTTTGTTCCTTTTGTCAAAAGTATACATTCAGGGTTAGTTTACTGTTTGCGCCTTTGAATACTTTTAATCAAGAGTGCTTGATAACTGAAAACTGAGTGAAAAATTCAGAACAAAAAGAAAAAACAGAAAATGTTTTCAGTTCAAATATTAGATAGTTCTTAAACTTTCAATTTCTTTTTTAATGGTCCAGTGTGGGACATGATGGTGTAGGATGAGGGAAAAGGGGGGGGGGAAGTCCAAAAAAAGGTAAAGAGGTGCAGAGAAAGAAAAATTTAAGAATAGCAGCTAGATTGAATATGTGTCGTAAGTATAGGAAAGGTGGGAGAAAAACAATGTGAAAATAGCAACTGGGGGCAAAAACAGAGACATATGTGCTATAATAGGGCAAATATCATGTATGTAACCTCTCTAATTTACCCACTCATCAACATCTGTCATACGTAAGCCTGGAGTGATCTTCCACTATCTGTCATTAGAGAAACAGTTGAGCTACATGGTTGGCCCTACTTTGTCGTGTCCTCATAGGTCGCATTTGCACATTCCAAAATTGTAGCCTTCTCTCAATAATGTATTTTCAGTCATATAGGAATAGATGTGATAGTTCAGATATTCCCCAATAGCAAATCTGCAGGCTAGTGAACAGATCATTAACTGAAGCATCACCCACTTAAGAGGAGTCCTGAAATTCCAGGTTGCTTCTGATGACTTAAAAAAAAATAGGTATAAATGAATGTGAAATATTACCTTTACACAGGGAGAAATGGGATTTCAAAAAGTTGTGAGAAGTTATAGGTACCATTTCTTTAGAACAGGGCTTAATGGGAAATGTTGGTACCACTGTTGCTTCTGAAAAACAATATTTGGTCCACCTCTGGCATACCACTAAAAGTACTTATTAAAATTAGGTTTTTATACTTTCTGTACATTCTAGAGAAATTAAAATGAAGTCCAATATTATGTCTACAGTAAAAACATACTTCTTGGTTAAACTAATTACTCTGCAGGCTAAGGTTTTTCTAAATATATCTAAATTAAATCAAACCATTTCTATAAACCCCTGTGAAATACTTATCATCATCAAGCACTGTGCTAGGCAACATGCATTCAAAGGCAAAGATGCTATGGTTCCTATTCTTAAGGAGTTTGTAAAGTAGTGATAAATAGTTCATAATCTACCCAACAAAGTAGACAGATGGAAAGAACGTTGATGTGTTTGAAAACTGTGCTGCCAAAATGACTCAGGTGCTTTCTAGGATGGTAAAGCAAGGGGCACTATGTGAGATAAAACAGGAAGGCAGGAACAGATTGCATTTAAACTGGGTCTTGATTAAGAAATAAGAGTTTGCTGCATAAAGAAAAGTTGGGGGCAGGGAGTGGGGCAGGGAATACGAGGATTCTATCCAAGCAAGCAGGTTAAGCAAAGGGACATAGACACAAATACAAACACAGACAGACATGTGTGCACACAGTCATATATGTTTTCCTTTGACAGTCTGTCAGTATATTTTAATCAGGGTTCTGAACTAAGTACAAATCGTTTCTCGTTCTGGCTCTGCCAAAATCTAATGTGTGACCTAGAGCGAGACCTTTAAAATCTTAGGGTCTCAATTACTCCATTTGTAAAAAGAGGTAAATCCTATAATGACTATGTACACAACCAATGAAAAAATTGGGAGAGACACTAAAACTTGTTTGATCTAAAAATCATGATTTAGAGAATACAAGAATAGTTTATGAGAAGTGATCTAAAGTACACTATTTTTCATTTCATGTAAAGAAAAACATTTTAAACTTTCAACAATGCGAAAAGTAATTGCAAATTATATAGGTCCTTATTGATTTATTTATTTTTGCTGTGTGGTAACACAAAAATCTTTGGATGTAAATTTGACATTTTTCTATAAAAATTAAGGACACTTTTTCCCTATTTATTTCAGATAAAAAAAGACTGCTCAGAGTCAGGACATTGACATACAGTATATTATGACACTCCGACGAAGCCTAGGCAAGTGGAAATGATAAAGAATCAGTGTAGGACAGAGCACCGAGTTCCAGGTGACAGAGAGAATTGAATTGCTGGAAATACAGTGGGGATGTACCAAATCTCCTGCTCATATCTGAATATCTGTAGGATTTTCATTTGTCAAATATGAAAACTTGAGCTCTGAAACTATACATAATACCAAAGATAGTCTCAGACACATTATCCTTCCTTCTGCAAACATCTCTACAAGACTTGGAGCTCAAGGTTTCAGTCTTCAGGTCTCTGGTACCTCATTTGCCCTGATTGGAAGCAACATGAGCACAACTAGGAAGCAGTCTTGGGATCTAAACTCTGCCAATTATACAGTTAATTGAATTAAGAATGAGTTATTGAACAAGTAACTAAGTGGCCAATAAGTCACCAACTGTCCAGTAGTTGTTATATTTGCAGTGCACGTATATTTGCATATATGTCTTAGGTGTGGGATGGGTGTGTGATAATCTATATTTTCTTCAAATCAGACTTAAAATGTTTCTTGGGAAAAATGCTACTGTGTCGCTGGTTACCAAAGGTAATTTTTTTTATTTGTAAAATGCTTGGATAACATCAGAATCTCACACTATATTTGCAAATTGGAATGACTACTGTAAAATGACATTTTAAGGAATAGATTCCATTTCAGTTGGTTACAAGAAAAAAATCAAACATGTATTTAAGCCATCTCCTTCATAAAAGTCCACAATCTGTCACTTTGTTGGTGATGATAACATGATGGCCTGTGATCTACTAATTTCTCCTGGGAACATAGAAGTCCCACTATATGTATAGCAATCAACTGTTGAGTCAGTGGCAGGCCTAATAAAACTTTGGATAAGACAGAAGGCCACCTTTGCTGAGGAGACCACTCTTTCCCCAAGGGTGTTCCTCACCTCACTGAACACATACGGAAGCCAGGGGCCTTCCCTACTCTGGCCTCCCATCATCCTTTGATATTGATCCAAACCACTGAGTGATGAATACAAGCAGCACCCTCTTCCTATTTAAAAGTCTTGAGTATCTGTTATTATGTTTATTATATTAATACCTGACATTTATAACATCTTTCTTCCAAAGAGCCCTCTGGAGTGCTATAATGAAGACTGAAGACAAATGAATGTGAAAGTAGGTTGTGCTATACAGAGGGAAGGAGATATACCCTGGCCCTGCTGCTTTCCAGGAGCAACTTTCCTTGCTGCTTCTTGGCTTTCTTGCTCCAACATGGCAACATGTATTGGGGGCTGGAGGGCTGGGTGGGGTAGTTCCTTATCCAAGGGGTAGTTCTTGGACACTACTCTTCTTTGTTCTCTCAAGCTCTCACATTTACACACACACACATGTGCACATAAGCACACATACCTGCATTTCAACTCTCACCTTTACCTTGATGACTTCCAAATCTGTATTTCACTATGGGATCCTTCTAAAAGGACAGCTCCATATTTATAACTATATTTTGTAAATTTCTTCCTTAATATTTAAACTCAGATCTAACCTTCCCAACATAAAGCTCATTATTTATTTACCTTGAGAAAAACTATTCTATAACTTTATTTGATATTCAGAATACATTTTGAAATGTACAGAATTTTTAAAAAAAAATTGGTCTGGCCTTGGTTAGAAATAGATTAGAATAAAGAAAGGTATAAGAAACCCAAGGGCAGAGGATAATGAAGAATAATCAAATTCAATGAGCACAACCCGGAATATTTTGGACTCCTTAAGAGTTTAAGGATGAAATCTAGCAAGACCTAGACAAAAAAAATTTAGGGTTATAGAATATTAAACAGCAAGTGAACCAAACTTCAGTGAACAAGGCCCACTTAAGCCCAGGTGTTAGATGCATTTTAGGTATGTTCCAAAGCATGTATCACATTTTTAAAGAGTGGACATTAAAGAATAATGAATGCCATTTTATTTATTAATACTAACAAACATAAGCATGAAGACTGAAAGGATCATATGGTTTCTTTTTGCAATTTTTCTTTCCTTAATTATGCACATCTGGGAAATTCATACTGATTGAGCTAATGCAGCCAAACCCATTAACAGGTACACTCCATCTCATCGTAGTAGCTAAACAAATGGCAGGCCTGATGCCCCTGAGGGATGAGTTCCTCACCCCACCCAGCCCTCCAGCCCCCAATACACTTCACTCCACTTTCTCAACTCCCTGATCTCTATCAATGATGACCCCATTCCTCAGAAACCCAGGAGGGGTTGAGGGGATTCGTGGGATCCATCTTGAATACCTTACTCTTATCCATTTCATGTACCCAGTTAGTCAGCAATTCCTTTTGACTCTTCCTTTTTAATCTCTTCTTCTCCACCCTCACTGTCAAATCATTACCTCTTATGCCTGAATTATTGAGACAGTGTCCTAGCTGAGCCCTCCATTTTATACAGTTGCTACACCCAATGCCACTTTCAAGAGCTTGCCCACAAAATAAAACAGTCCTTGTTTACTAATGCATTAAGTTTAGATTTATCCCTTCCTATCTTTTAAGACCCTTTATAATTCATCTACATTCTGCTTATCTAAAGGAATTTCCTAGTACTACCCAGCACAGGTCCTCTTCTCTGGCTAGGGCACATTTTTTTCCTGCCTCATTGCCTTGATCCACAGTGTTGGCTCCTAACTGTAGGTATTTGTCTCTGTTGTTGACCCTTTTAAATTTAATTTCTCCCACATTCGTTTCCAACTATCGACACCTAAACCCTAGTCCCATTCCTAAGTCCCACTTTCTCAGATGACTTCTCTTTTAGAACACAGCTCAGTTACTAGCTTTTTCAGGAAATTTTTCTTCCAGTCTGGATCAGGTGGCCGCCTGTATGTGAACACAGTACCATGCTGGTATTTGCATAGCTAATACTATATTATTATTGCCTAACTATTTGTCTGCATTTAGGCTATCCATTCTTTGAATTCAGGGCCCTTGCCCTGTGCTACTTACTTTGTGATCTCAGTGGCTGGTACCCTAAATGTCATATAGAAGGTTGAAGTGATCTCCATGTGTTTAAACTTCTGAGCATTGAGAGTACTTTTCTCAGAATTTCAGACTCAATTGTATGCCATTTTCAAATCATTCAATCTATATTTTGATCTTCTTTTCCTAACAAGGTTGAAAATGTCTTCTTACAGAGGAATTTTATAGAGACCATAGTTAATGGTCCTCATGAATGTTTCAGAGTGCCCACTTCCACAGTAAGTAATCATCAGTCTATTCTTGTTTTTTTAATTAAATAGCTAAGCATTGTTGCTAATACTATCACAAACCAAAAATAATGTAACCCAAATTGGTAGGACTAGAAAGAAGTTGCAAATTGTCACTGAGTATTGTTACTTAATAGCAAGGTGGTCATTTTTGTCCCAAGAAACATCATTTTACCAGTTACAGTATGCGTTAAAACAGGTACTAGCATTAGACTGCCTCACATTAGCTGATGAATAAAAATGTTCTATCTCAAGAAATAACTGATCACATTACAAGTTTCTCTTACTGCCTTTGTATCCTCCTCTTCCACTGTCTATGTTGGTGACAGTTATGTTCACTTAGTGTTGACACAAGCCAAATTTTCTCACCTGCTTATCCTTTCACCTACCCTTCTGCCTCCCCAAATTATCTAGTCCTTACATCTAATTTAGATGTTTCCTAGATCAAAGTTCTATCTAATACCTAATTCTCCTGAAATAGCAAATATGCCTCATATCATCTCATTCTCATGGCTTCTAAATATCACAATGGCTCCTAAAGCCATTCACTGACCTGATTCTATCCTAAGATCAATACTCTGTCATGCTTTCTTGAAACAGAAATGGAGAACACCATGGAAGAAAGAAAGCTCTAATTTTACTACTGAAAAAAAAAAGAAAGCTGTGTGAAAATTTTAACTGACAAATGGTTGTTGGATATGGATATGTGGAATATTTACCAAGTGTCTATATTTGTGAATTGTTCATAGTGTCTATTTGCTTATATTTATAATACTTATATAAAGTTTCACCATTATTATTTATTTATTTCTCTATTCTTGACTGATGCCTAATACAAAAACTTTTTAATAAGCTTTTCATAAAAACTTTCAAATAGGCTGAATGTGTTGAGTTGATGTTCTAAGCTAAGCTCCCTCATATGTGAGTGGATATTATGATCAGTGAGTTAAAATCATGTAGATTCTTTTTCTACTTTAATTTTGGATCTCTTACGGTATTTTTTACAGTTGTCAACCCAAATGTCTGCATCTCTTGCCAGGAAGAAGCAAGGGTTACCAAAGCAGTCTTCCATTCAAAAATATTTTTTCTTTTTTTTCTTTTTTAATTTCAGCATATTATGGGGGTACAAATGTTAAGGTTACGTATGTTGCCCTTTGCCCCCTCCCCCCTCGAGTCAGAGCTTCAAACATGACCATCCCTCCAAAATATTTTTTCTATATGTTTTACCTACTCACAATGTGCTGAGTTTAGGAAAGCCTCTTTGAACAATATTCTTATCCCTTCAGAGGTTGGAACTTACCCATCACTCACACACAAGTATAAATTATTTCAATCAGATTTTATTGTCTGCCAAGAGTGAATGGGAATATTCATTAAGAATGGGGATAACTTTGGGGGTGGGGTCTGAAGCCAAGTAAATAGCCAGAGAGCTATCATAGACTGTCTATGGAGGGTATATAGGGAAAAAGAAAAGAGTGCTCCAGACAGTAGCATGGTGAGAAATTCCATTCCAGCTCTCCTGTTAACACAGTCTGTAACACTTCGGCATTCCTGAAAATCATCTCCAGGCTTGCCAGTGGTTATACAGTCCCAGGCTGGACAGACCACTAGTCTATTCAAACAGGTGATTGACAATTGCCTTGTTATTTATTTGTCAAACCGATGTGCATTCCATTTATATTGGTTTTACTTTTCCTTTTGTTTCTTGCTTGCTTATAAGTTTAACATACCTGCGGGTTGCTCTGATGCAATGTAAATCTAGCTTAAGAAAAACAGGCATTTCCAATCTACAACCTAGCCTACCTACATAAATGCTTCAGCTGTGTCATAAATGATTTCTATCCTGGCATCATTAGGCAGGCAGCATGGTACAATAGAAAGAATACTGTTTTGAGAGTTGGGTTTTTTGCATTCTAATCTCAGTGCTCTTAAATAACTATGCAAAGTCTAAGTTCCCATGTTTCAGCTGTAAAATGGGAGGATTGAGCAAGAAGATTTTCTGGATCTTTTCCAGCTTTAATATTATGCAATTCTTCTAATTACATATGCCTCCTGATTTTCCTCTAATTTCATATGAGAGCTTACTGGCTTAGAATCCCAAAGTAATTTTCTGACAAGTGAGGTGATAATACTTGCACTGTTTATCTCGCAAAGTTGCAGCAAAGATAACATGTGAAATTATGTGTGTCACTATGCATTATGAGCTACAAAGCTCTATACTTGTACAAAACAAATTAGTATTGGATATTTCTATATCTAATATTACTATGGTTAAAAAAGACCCATGATACCTTAATGTGCAACCAGCAGAGGGAGACAAGTTCAGATAACATTTCTTCTGGAAACAGAATCAGTTAATTACTGTATGGACATATGTATTTAAAAATCAAGATGAGATTCATTATTGGCAAATAGGTCACTTGCTCACATGCTATATACATATTGAAGTTACAGAAACACATGAGAGAAAGACAAAGAGAAAAAACATGCGGAAATATGCAAAAAAGAATCTAAATGTCTGGGCTTAGTTTATTACAGAACTCAGAGACAGCCCTCCTGTGAAGAATGTCATATTCCTATGACAACTTCCTTAGCATGTCCATCTGGAAGTACAGGCTATTTGAGTACCAATTTAGGAACCAATCCAGAATTCTAAAAGTAGAATTTTCAAATTCCCTCTGAAACTAGTTTTTTTTTTTTTTTTTTACTCAACCTTCCCATTTTATCAACCAATACTTCAAGGGGGAAAAAAAGTAGAGCCATCTTCTGCCCTTCCTATATCCTCAACTTCCATATCCAGTTAGTTGACAAATCCCATAAGCCCTTCTGTGAAATTCCTCTAAGAGATTTCACTTCTTTTCTCTTCTCCCTGTCGTTGCTCAGTAGCCCGCTTTTATCTTCTTTTGCTTGTGCTATTTCAGAAACTTTCTAACTGGTCTTCCCTGATTTTGACTTTTCCAATCTATCTTCTACTCCATTGCCAGTTAGTTATCTTCTTAAAACACTCCCTTTCTCAAAGCGTTTAATTGCTCAAAGCTCCCTATTTCATACAGAATAAAGACCATACTCATTAACACGCCTTTCAAGCCCCTCACTACCCCAACTTACAAAAACAGAGTCATTTTCTATTTTCACCTTTTCCCATCTCTACTCTCACACTCCTCCTGGCAACTTGCCTTTCGCCACTAATGTAGAGTCTGAGTGATGGGCTTCACTCTTCATCATTTTTAGGAAGCAACCCTGTATATAATCAATATAGTTTATCTCTCATCATTTCGTCAACAACTTTATTAGTCTTCCAGCTATTTTTTTCTACTCCATCTTTGTTCTACTCTCTAATTTCCTGTTGCCAAAATAACCTCCCTACAATGCTGGTATCTCATCTCACTCCTCCAGAATCTACAGTAGCCTTCCAACTGTGAGAGGAAGCATGATCCTCCATCAGGGTATACGGTATTCTTCATTAGGCAGCTTCTCTACCCTGTCTTCTCTCTCTCCTCCCCCTCTACTACTCAGGTGAGTCTTCCTGGGGTTCCATTCTTTGTTTCAGGCTGGTCCTCATGGCCATCTTTTGCATAAGGTATTGCCTTCCTCTATTCTCCTCTTATGTATCTTCCCAAGGTTATTTAAAATGCCATTTCTCCATAAAGCCTCATCCTGGATTACTTTTGCTGAACTCCTTTTGCATTTCAATTCTGCTCCCTTGTAATTTAGTCCATAATTACTCACTGGTTCATCTTATTTTCTGCTTCATGTATGTTCACCTTACTGCTCCACCTTGGTTGTGAGTTCCTGGGCTCCTGAGGATGAGGACTCTGAATTTTATTATTTTGCAGTACTGGCCAGCACCAAAGAAATGACTGGGCATATGTGTTGATTAATTTTGGCCCTATTCTATACTGGAGAACAGGTTTGAAAGGCCTACCTTACAACTGTACAAAGAAGGGGCTTTTAATGCCATTCGCTCATTAGATCTGCATGAAGGCAAGGTGTCAGTTTTGTACATCGTCATTTCCTTAGAGCTCAGCACAGTGCCTGTTATATGGAAGGTCTCAAAAAATATTGATTGTTTTAATTAATTTTCTCATGCATGGCAACAGAATAGATGAAGCAGGTCTGGTGAATCCTCTTCCTCTCCTCTAGGCAATGCTTCTCCATTCATTACTAAAAGCAGAGAGGGTTGAGAATACGAATTACAGTCCAGGTAGGAAATGGAGATACTTTGAAGCAGGCAAACCTCTGGGACCCTTTGAATAACATATGACCTAAAACTAGACTTGCCCTGCAGCTCAATATTGTCAGTAAACTCTGAAGACAATGTTTTAGTGTTATTTACATAACTTGTAGCCTCCAGATATTTAACTAGGCAGTTCATTTAGATTTAGCAGGAGATATCTATTGGCCTGATAAATAAATATAGATATGTAAGAAAACATTTAGTAAAGTTTACCAATTATATAGCATCTGCTCATCATGTTATGCACTTCTTGCTCTTTAACAAAACAGTTCCTATTATACTGATATGTATTTAACATATGATAACCATATTATGGGTAAGCAAAATTTATGCTTGAAGAAAAGCAGCAACACATTTTTTTCTGACTAGCTGGTATTAATGACAGTCTACTTGCCCTTCTGTCAGTTTTTATTGGATGAGTGGTGGCTCCCTGCAAAAATATGCCAGAGTTGGAGTAGTACAGGGAGAAGGAATGTTGGCACATGGAAAACGCTAATCACGTGTGGTAGAACATAGCCTACTGGGGAGGATCTTTCCAACATGAGTAAGTCTAGTTAACTCCATCTTCACTCCATCTTCGTCATTACCCCATCGTCTAAGCCAGTTGCCACTGGATGGCTAATATTTCTTTCTGTTTCCTTGCTTCCACTATTGTCCTTTTACAACCTATTCTTCATATGGTACTCAGAGATATCTTTCTAAAATGTAAATCAAATCATGACAATCCCTTGCTTAAAACATCTTACTGACAAGTCACTAGATTAAAATCTAAATTTCTTACCTTGGAGTCTCTTCATTATGACCCCTCCTTAATTTCAAATATTTTTCTGCCTTTTTCAACTAGCCCTGTACAACATACAAACTATATTCCAGGCTTATCATCCTGGTTTTGGTTCCTGGTGTATGACATACTCCCTCCTACCTTAGGGCCTTTGCAAATGCCATTTTTTTTTTTTTTTTTTTTTTTTTTACCGGGAAAGGCCCTTTTGCTGATATTTGCATGACTGCCTCCTTAGATTTTAGAATTTAGTTTAACTCTAACTTCTTCAAAAAGGTTTGGGTTGACCACTTTTTGTTATGTTTCCCTCACCACACCTCCAGGCCATTTACTCTGTGTCACACCTATATTTTTCCCCATAGTATTTACTTCCTGAAATAATCTTAATATGTATTTACCTGGTTAGTGTCTATTTCTATACCTAGGATATAAGTTCAATAGAACAGAGTCTTGGTCTGTCTTGATTCACTACCACATCAATAAAGGCATATTGAGCAAATGAATGAATCATAAACCTACTGAGCATATCAGACTATGGAATTGCACACCTGCCTCTACTCTTCCTCATTTGCCCTTGGGCTATTTTCTGATTGTGGAAATCCAAGTGATTACAACAATACAAATTGATGGTAGAATTGCCGAATTACCTGCTTGTGCTAACATCTCACTATACTGAAGATGCTGCTACTGCTGTCTTTCCAAATGTTGCAATGCTCTTCCCAGAAGTGAGGGGTGGATCAAAAAAGAGCGGCAACAATGCGGATATAGTGTTACTTGGCCATTGCTACCTCCTTGTACTTGATGGCAGAGTGGAAAACCTAGAAAAAAGGAAGGTTCATGGGCTAGTGAGTGCATTTATGTGAAATAATGAAGTATATGAGAGTAAGTTTGCTGTAAACAAATGTATCAATGAGTGTTAATAGGTGCATGTTTATGGGTAATGAGGAACAGAAGCAAGGAGACAGGATGCAAGTAGCAACTCAAGAATCTTAAAGACCTTGTGAAAACTGGGACAGATCCAAGCATTGATGCTTATCAAAATAGAACAATTGACCAAAGGATACTTACTTAGAAGCAGAAGACCAATATGGTAATAATGAGCCACAAGGGCACACACTAAAAGCAAATCGAGAGTAATTTTAATAGTGCAGGGTATGGACTGAGTGTTTTACAACACAGGGTGGGAGTGATCTATAGTAAGAATTTGGACAATATTCAACTGACTTGAAGATGACTGATTTTTGTGAGGCAGTGAGACACAAGTGAATGAAATTTCTGTATTTGAAGGAGCCAGATTCCAGAGAAAACTCACAAGAGATAGGGCTATGCTTATGAGCATAAACTGAGATACTTGAATATTGCTAAATTGTGATGAAATCATTGAGAATGTCATACCAGGAATCCTAAGGAGAAGTATGAACAATTGTGCAGTTCTAGTTCATATGGAAATGCTAATTCCACTTATGAAAGTAAAGTACAGGCATGGCGTTATTATGATTAAGACTTTACAACTGTAGAAATGTAGAGTAGTATATTAATATTATAGACATGTTTAGCATAAAACACAAGCAATGTAGCTAAATTAGTTGTACATTTCAGGCTGCATCTGGATTTCATGTGAGCCTATTACCTTACAAAGCTAAACAGAAGAACAAACCTTTCATGCTTCTTAGGGTTCGCAGACGTTAGCCAGTTTTTGTTTTTCCTGCAGCATTTGTCCCTGGAGAGTGCCAGAATCTTTTAAAGCCTCTTTTAGAAAGGCAGTATGTTATTTTAAAGTAGTAGTTAAGATCATCTTACTTGGGTGATGATGGCTGTTTCACAAGCCTAACAGCCATACTTGCCTCACAAATAACCCGAAAGTATGTTCATTTTTGCCAACCCTCTTGGAAGAATGTATATAGTGGTTTACAGAAAAAACAGCTTGTATAAATTTCAGGAACTCATGTATTTGTTTCTATCTCTATATTTTTTATAAAAGCAAGCAGAGAAGTTAATATCAGGGTAGATTTGGGGGAGTGGCCATTAGGATGAGATATGTTATCCAATGTATATTATCTATTGGATTTATCAGAAAGCAAGAGATCATGAGGAGAAAAACAAAAACAGAAGGATTCAATGAGGGAGTAAAAGGGAAAGGACTCTGAGACAGCATAATGTTGAAATGGAGTAAATGGTACTCCCGCAAATAGAGTTATCATTCAGTAAATAGTGAGGTAAGGCAAGTGAGTGGGCTTGAACAATCACTCTTGCATTCATCAAGTATACAGTACTCCCTGTGGGCCAAAGGCTGAGTTAGAGAGTTGTACTTCAAGTGCTACCTGATTGGAATTAATAAATACCAAATAATTAACTGATATAATAAATTACACAATTTGGAAATTGTTGAGAGATTCAGTCCAATTGAATTAGGAAGGATTGACTAAACAGCCTAAAGTAGAGACTTTTTAAACTGTGGTCTTTTTTAAAAAATTTTTTTTAAAAACAACTGCATTTTACTTTCAGTTCTCATAGTAAGTCAATTTAGTGTAACAAAAGTTGCCAAGAAGTGGACTTTATTTAATGAAGATATTTTAAAAACTTTTCATTGCATTATATGATATTTTTTATTTCAGCACATTACGGGGGTACAAATGTTTAGGTTACATATATTGCCCTTACCCTACCCGAGTCAGAGCTTCAAAAGTGTCCATATGTGCCTATGATTTTATCTTGTTAGACAAGTTAGGCGTTTCTATTACAATTCTGATTCTGATTCTGTTTACAATCTGATTAACTCAGTATATCTTTCTCTCAGAGGGATTATAGAGACAAACTCCAGATCTGATTGATTTACTACAAATTCCACATTCCTACTACTTTGATGTAAATTATTGTGTACCCCAGTATGTTAAACATATGGTTCCTACAAGCACCACCAGGCAAGTTCTGCCAGTAGTTTGAGATTACTGGTATAGGTATTAGTTAACAATCATGTATTAACATCTTCTGTAAATAATATGCTACCACCCCATCAAACTTTCTCCTTGTCCAAAAAGAACTTCTTCTGTTCTTCATACAAAATCTAGTCCGCTGGGACAAGAGGGTACTCATACTCTTAATATGCCTAATTTTTTCCCTTGGAGTATCGAGGATATTAGTGAGGGTCATGGTATTCACCTAGCACCAGCCATGCAGTTCATGATTGATGGAGGTCTACTAGAATGATTCTAGTAGCTCCCAGTCCCCTGTGTCTTTCTTTTCTTCCTCCTGACATTGGAGAAATACTACCCAATCAAAGAATATATGCTATGTCTAAGCCTTTGTTTAGGCTAGCACTTTGTTCCTAAGAGATTTAGAAGAAGCCTTCCAAGGAAAGTCAAGTCTGTTGGTGGTTGGGGAAAGAGAGGGTGCTCTTTTCTTTGCAATCTTGGCAGAGGGTTATATAATCCTTGCATCTCGTTTTAGCATTTGAAGCTCATTTTACCATTGATATTGGAAATCACAGGATTATGAATTTTGTAGTTCAACTAAGCACTTGACCTAACTCTTTTTCCTGTGGCAAAGCAGGTTCTATGTTTTAAACAGCTGAGGTATAACTTAGTGGTTGAATATCATTGGCTTATTAGCTGGGGACTTGTTTTAAGCCCTGACATAAGAAGCCTTGATGTATAAAAAAAAAAATACATAGTACAAACAAAATTAATTGAACTCCGTCGATCATGAATTTATGACAATTCAGATCCCAATCCTTTAGTCATTTCTTTTTTAAATTTTTTTTTATTTAAGCATATTGAGGGGGCACAAATGTTTATGTTACATATATTGCCCTTGCCCCACCAGAGTCAGAGCTTCAAGCATGTCCATCCCCCAGACGGTGCACACTGCACCCATTATGCATGTATTATATACACATCCCTCCTCCCCACTCCCATCTGCCTGACACTCGATGAATGTTATTACTATATAGGCACAATCTTCAGTCATTTCTTAAAAACAAAAGGTCTTCCTTTCTTTCCTCACATAATCTGTCAGAGTTCATCTACCTTTTAAACTGATAAAATGGAGCAAAGAAATCTTTTGACTATTGTGGGGGCAAGACAAGTGTCAGTACTGTGTTTCCTTAGGGCTTGTATTCTGGTGGGCTTTGATAAGGATTCCTAAACATATTTCTTGTGTTTTATTTTTCTGCGAATGTCCTTGGCTAAACATTTGCTTAAGAGGGATGGATATAATATCTCCATGTGTATGTATATATTTACTTGCATATGTATGGAATTTATGGAAAGATGTATAAGAAACTAAAAATATTTGTTGCCTTCAGACAGGAGAAATGGGTTGCCTAAAGACAGGAATAGGGAGAAAACTATAATTCACTCTATAGCATCTTGTACCATTTGGTTTTTGCACCATGTAATTGCCTTAACTACACAAATAAAATGTAAAAAGAGGAAAAGAAGGCCTTCGTTGGTCCAAACCCATTTTTCATCCTCAGCATCAGTACTGCTGATGTCTAGGAGTTTGGGGCTCTCACTTGAGTGACTAACGGTATTAATCCCTTATCACTTGCTTGGCTCATGGAATAGAAGGAATGACAAATGATGGTAACCTTCTGCCATTCGCAGGAGTGTTATTTGCAGCCTCAGTGCTTACCTATAAATGACAAGCTTTCTGATATACAAATCTCCTTCCTTGCATATGAACATTTTGAGAAGCAATCCAGTAGTAACTTGTATAGCAACCACAATGTGCTGTTTAAACAATAATCCTTAATACCATTACTCATTTGTGGGATTGAGTAAGGGTTTCCTGGAGAGTGAGGTTGATTTAGGGATCATGGATCAGCTGCTGAGTCTGGCACTTGGATAAAACAAGCCAAGCATTCACACCCCAGACCACTCAATACCGGCATTGTCTCCAATCCATCTTTCATAAGGGGGTTCCAAGAGGGGGAGGGGATGAAGGAGGGAGAGAAAATAAACCATTTTAATCCTGTAAAAGAAAGTGCAGGAGAGAGGAAAGAATGAACAAGATATGAGCATTAAAAGCCAGTTGCCAGGACTGCTTAGTTTGAAACCAACTTTGGCTTTTAATCTTAGACTCCACTGTCAAGTTTCTTCTCTGTTTCCTTATCCCATCTTTCAGGACTTGTCCCCCTGCCCCCACTGCAACGGTTTTCTATCCTCTTGTTTTACACTCTCCATTTGACAAGGTTTGCATCTCTGTTTTCCATCCCCTTTTCCTTCTTTCCTCACCCTTTCCCTCTCCTTTCCTGGACTCTTTCTCCTGCTCCTTTATAGCATAGGTCCCTCTCCTTCTTCCTCTCTCTTGAACAGTACCTCTGAGCTCCATTCCCCCTTCTTAAGGAAATAGCCAGGCCTCAGATGGAGCTGTCGTCCTGACAACCTAAAGGCGCATCAGGCTTTCATTGAGGCTGGCTGCTGCTGAAGGGGGCAGTTGTGCAAAGCGAGGGGCCACGCGGAGGGGCGGGAGGAGGGGATGACGTGGAGGGGCTGTCGAAAGCCAGCAGGGCGGGAGGGAGGCGCCGAGCAGAGCGCGCGAGGGACCCGAGAGAGAAACAGGAAAGGCAGGAGCGGGAGAGAGACTGGGGCTGCTGCTGCTGCTGTGTGGCTGTTCCTTTGCACTCACTGGCAGGCTCAGTGGCGGCTCCCTCGCCACCCGCCAGCCTGGGAAAGTGGGTTACAGAGCGAAGGAGCTCCGCTCAGACGCTGGGAGAGGAGCATCCAGCCACAGAGAGACGGAGCAGGAACCCCTTCCTTTGGCTTTCTCTTCATCTCTTCTGGAGGGTTTTATATTTGTTCTCTCGCTCTCTCTGTCTTGAAATTTTGTTGCTTTGACTTTTTTCCCCTTCTGCTTGGGCTTTATGAGGGCTTTGTTAAGTCTTAGAGGGAAAAGAGACTGAGCGAGGGAAAGAGAGAGGCAAAGTGGAAAGGACCACAAACTGGGAAAGCCCGTTCCGCCTTCGCTGTCGATGCAAGCCCTCTGTTTGTAAAGCCCTCTCCTCCGCGAGCAGCGCGCACACACACCCCTCCAGAGCACGCGGCGGACCCACAACTCCGCGTGGCCACCATGGTCGGGAGAGTTCAGCCTGATCGGAAACAGTTGCCGCTGGTCCTACTGAGATTGCTCTGCCTTCTTCCCACAGGACTGCCTGTTCGCAGCGTGGATTTTAACCGAGGCACGGACAACATCACCGTGAGGCAGGGGGACACAGCCATCCTCAGGTAGGGCTTTCGGGCAACTTTTCTGCTACGCGCATGGGTGTGTGTGTGTGTGTGTGTGTGTGTGTGTGTGTGCCTGATCTTCCTGAACTCCAGCTCGCCAAGCTGCAGGCTTGGGGGTTGTGTGTGTGTGTGTGTGTGTGTGTGTCTGTATCCCTTTTACTGACTGGTGGACGTAGCAGCCAACAAAATTCAAGGGAATTCTGGTCCCTGTCAAGGAGCAGTGGTGCTGGTTAAATGTTTGGTTCTTAGGACCTTGTTTCTCTTGTCAAGGAAGCCTGACTTTACCTATGGCATTAGTGACTTTTGGACAGTATTCTTGCTATTGTAATCACTGTTGCTTTGCACTTTGGAATTTTATTGGGGTTCATTAATTTGGAAAGAAGGTTTGTTAAATTATGGCTCTCAGAGAGTGGTACACAGTACTGCATCTCCTTGCTCCTCCAGTGTGTGTGTGTGTGTGTGTGTGTGTGTGAGTGTGTGAGTGTGTGACAGAGAGTGTGTGCTTGCATGTCAAGGCTTTCACTCTGCCCTAGCAGTAGTTCTGTTAGAAGACTTTCTGCAAGGATCTTCTAATTGACATAGAGGGCAATAAATCAATCTTAGCACTTTGGTTGGTTACTGAGCCTTTTCTGGAATGTAGATAACACAAGAATGAAGAGAAGAAATAAAATGCCAAATTACTGATATTTAAGAATAGGAGTATTAAACACAAAGATTGGGAATGAATTAACCTGGCATAAAATGGATATTTCAAATTGATTATTGACTTCAAAGTCTTATTTCTGTGCAGTTCTGCCAAACTTTGAAATATAATTTGAAATTGAAATTTGGAAAGGAAGAGTCCCAAGTCCTTGGGAGTTTGACCCCTATAAGGGACAGTGAACTAGGAGGACTCAAATGGGACCTAGTCATAAATTTATTTCTAAAAACCTCTAAGCCTTTTTTCCTGTTTCTCTTCTCCTTTCCCCCCTGCACAGTACATATCTCTTGTCCTTTTTCCTAGCTTTCCTTGAATTTCTGGCAGATACTAATGACAACAACAAAAACAAATAAAAAAACAGACAGAAATAAAATGCTCTCCTTGGAGATATTTTAAAATCTCATTTCCTCTAAATAAAATGACCCTGTGTCTGTCTGTCTATCTAGCTAATATTGCTTGTTGTGGCAATAAAAAACAGTATACAATAGAAAATAAACCTCTAATCTGTGTGCAAGAAGCTGATAGTGCATAAACCCTGGGGCATCAGGGAGCAGTTCTCTAAAAAAGGTGCCAACAGCAGCAAAGTTTTCTTTCCTTTTCTCAGAAATAAATTTGGTTGGCTGTCACAGAGTGTCCTGCTTTAGGATCCCTACCCTTGTTAGAGAAGAAAGTGTGTGTTGTGTGTATGTGTGTCTGTGTGTGGTGTGTGTATGTGTTGCTCCGGATTGTAAAAAGTAAAAAAATGCTAAAGTGTAAGAAACTCCTTTCTTCATTTCCTGAGCACTGGGTGATTATGAATCCCAAAGATCCTACTATCCAAAGCAGATTTTCCCTTCCAGCTCTCTAGCCTTGTAAACCTGCATGTGTGATTTATCCACACGGAGTAATAAGATTTATAGAGTAATTTATCTGTTTGCAAAGGGATTTGGACATGATGCAGAAAATGTTTTTGCAAACACACAAGCATACCATTTTAACTGCTAACATTCAAACTCCCTAATATCATTAACCCTTTACTGGAAAAGCACTCTATATCAATTTATGCAATGCCTAGAAATATTTTTTTCACTGATTACAAGACTGAATATGAGAAAAGTGAATATCCTGAATGTATGTTTTTTTTTTATTTAAATGTCCATGAACTTTGTAAGGTATTTCTAATTCAGCATCACTATATCTTAAGCTACAGTTATTGAAATTAGATAAGTATGCAAATGTTAATTCAGAAGAATAAAGATATTCTTGTATTTCCATACAGTATATGCATAGAAGACTATGTCTGTGAGAGGCAGTCTGACTACATACTAATGTGTGTTTGGTGGCTCAAAAAAAGGGAGTTTTTAAAGCATTATACTTTGGTTGACATTACAGTGTAGAAATAAGGGTTGTGAGAAAAGAGGATAAACATAGAACCAGTTATTCCCTGGGATAGACAAACAGAGCATGCAAATGAGTCCATTGCTTTCCCAGACCTCACCTTACATGCCCTCCTTTTTATTTCCTTGCTTTGGACAAAGGTTTATTTTTGGGTTGGTGGAATTCTCTATGGAGAGAATTCTCTTTGTTTTCTTAGCTGACCTTCTTCTCAATTTCTTTAACTGAGTCCAGAAAGCTTTGTGGGTCAGTTTCCTGGTGAAGAATGGTGCTCTTGCTCTCTGTTTACAAGTCCAGCCTGGGAAAGGCGTGTTTCCACTTTATTTGTGACATTTTACTGGGTGCATGAGCTTCCAAAGGAGGAGAGGAAGGAGAACTTGATTCATTGGAAGCCACAGTAGATGTTTGGCACTGAGAAAGTGAAATGGCTTGGAAAGAAAAAATCCTCTCTCAGTGAGTCTGTGGCCCTGAATAATCTAAAATGGCAACAGGAGACAAGGGAGGTTTGTAATTCTGGTTGTCCAATTACAGGATTTGGGCTGACTGGCCCCAAAACATTTACCCCCACTTCCTTAAATGTTCCATGAAACAAGTGTTTCTTTTGGGAATCGATGCTCATTTCTGTATAATTATGATCTTTCCTATAACTGTGCATCATGATGGGAGAGTGTACATTAGTCTTGGGGTCTTGCTCTATAATTTCTATCTTTGTGGGAAAAAAAACAAACTATAAATTATGGTGACAAAATTGGAGGGAAAGGAAGATAGCCTCAGGTATACATACCTTACCCAATTGTTTCCTAGAGCAAATTCATGATCTTTATGAGAAATTATGCAAAGAGCTAAAGAAAACCACCAAACAAACTTTCATCCCAAGGACAAAGAATCAAAATGTGATCCATATACTAGTGGCAGCTGCAGCACCTGGGGCTCCTTCCTAGATGGAATGAACAAGAATCTGCATTTATATTATATGAATATAATATGAATATTATATGAATATGCACAGGAAAGTGTGAGACACACTTATCCACAGGAATTTACTCTGAAGCAGCCTCCCTTAGGAGTTCATCAATTACCAGTTTCTAACACTGGTTGTTCCAATCCTCTACCCTCACACACAGGCACCCCTAGAGTTTCAACTCCCACATAATCGTGACAGGTTGAGACCATGTTGTTCTCTTGATAAGTCAAAGAAAAGTGGAAATAGGGAGTGACGTAAGCCAACCTTTAAAATTTCATTTTTAATAATCCCACTGACCATATTTTCAATATCAGCAGCATAGTCTGTAAAAAATTATAAAATACTTGATCCCAAAGAACCAGGCTAGTTGCATAATACATTATATTATCATGTGTTTGTTAATAAGATAACTTTATAAAACTTACATGTACATGAATATCTGGACATAAAACATAAATGTGTATATGACTAAATGCAGGTGCTTCACACTATCGTGATTGTAGTTATTCTAAACTCAAGGTATTGAAATTTTATTTATTTCACAGTTCTGACCCTATTTGTATATGCAAGATAGTATAACACTTTTTATGATGATAATGTTTTACCCATTTAAATGTCTATATACTTAATAAGTATTTGGGATTTCTAAGGAAATTAAGTATCTAAGTGTAGGATAGTTAATTATTAGTTTTTCTGAATCCTAGGTCTTTACTTCCTGGTTTGCTTCTATAGTGAGGGGAGAAAGAAGAAACAGCAAAAGAAGATATGACTATTTGACAGTAAAATGTAAAGACTTTGTGCAAATTTCAAGAAAAAAGAATGGTTTCTTTTCTATGAGGCATCTGGAACGCCTACATTCATTAATAAAGTGTCAACACTCAAACAAAGTTGACACAATATGTGATTTTCTACTACTTATAATTCACTCTTTGAGAACAAACGGTGGATATGGGTCTACTGGGAGAGTTTGTAGCAATTATGAAATTTTCTTTTTCTGCAGCTAAATCACTAAAGATAATCAGAATTGGTTGGTTATTATCGATACTTTTTAAGGATCATCCATTGTCCATAAAATCCTTTATCAAATATATTTGGTGAATAATTGAGTACAACATACTCTATATGTTGAACACGGAAACATGGCATATTATATACATTTTGTTAAAGAATGTTTATGCACCTGTTAATTGCATAATTTGTTGTCATTTACGGTGCAAGAAACACAGCAGGCAAATAAGAAAGTTGCAAATTATGACCATTTGTGTTTCTCTAAGCATGGGACACATATTTATGTGTACACCCACGCAATACATAATAAAGGCAACCTTTCTGTTTTATGTAATTTGACTTGGAGTAACTTATATGTAGAATTGTGAAGAGAACAACCAAAATGTTCCTGACTCATCATTAAGTCAATTGGTGAAGACTAATCATTTGTATTTTTCAAAGCTTGACTCAGCATAATAGCAAACTCAGGCGAAACAGGATTAATGCATTTTGCTGTGGTCTCTGAGAGCTCCAAGTACAAATGTCTGTGACTCACCTGCTAGGAGGTGGCCTACGTATGCTGGTCCTCCTCTCTGTCATCACCTGAGCTTCTTTCAGGCCATTACTTATAGGTTACAGCCATTTGCCCTGTTTTCCTCTGAATGTCCTGCCTGTTAGTTTGCAAGGCTCAGAAAATCTGGGCTCTAAATTTGGATGTATCCTCCATGTGAGCAAATCCCTTAAATATTCTGAGCTTCGGTTTCATTTACAAAGTGTTGAAACTATCTATTTTAGTTACTCTACAGGGTGGTTTAAAGCAGCTCACAAGAGGTAAAGTGGGAAAGTTTGTTAAATTGCAAAGTGCTACACAAGCCTAAAGTTTCAGAGGTTTTTCATTCACATACAGCCAGTTGTTTAGATTTTAGGGAACTCATTTTTAGTCCAGTGTCTCTCAAACTTGAGTATGTATCTACATTTTGTGGAAAGCTTGTTAAAACAAATTGCTTGACTTCCACCTCCAGAGTTTCTGAGTCAGTAGGTCTCTGGTATGGTTTGAGAATTTGCATTTCTAACAAGTTCTCAGGTGATGCTAATGCTACAGGACACTACAGGTGTGGTCCACAGAAATGCATGTTAAGTGTGACATAGTTGAATGTTAAAACCCAGAATCTCAGGGTCTATTCCAGATAGACTAAGTCAGAATCTACATTTTAACAAGATTTCCAAGTAATCCATAGGCACATTCAAGTCAGAGAAGCACTGCTTTAGAGAGTTGACCATCAAGCCTACCCATAACCATCAGCTAGGCAACTTTTAAAATATACTGAAGCCACATATTTCCTACCTTCAGAAATTCTGATGTAATTAGTTTGGCGAAGAGCCTGGGCATAGGTTGTTGTTTTTTGTCTTTTAGTGATTTTGATATGTGTACACTGGTGAGAACTACTGCCTTACTGGATAAAGAATCTCTTTTACAAATCATTTTCAGGGCAACATTAAATAGATATGCAGTAAAAAAAATAGTCATGTTGTATGGTTTGAGAAATATGTCAACAACCAAAGATGCACAAACTCAAATGTGTCAGAGGAATGAGATCGCCATAGGTCCATTTCTTTTTCTTTTTCTTTTTCTTTTTTTGAGACAGAATCTCACTGTGTTGCCCAGGCTAGAGTGCTGTGGCGTCAGCCTGGCTCACAGCAACCTCAAACTCCTGGGCTTAAGCAATCCTTCTGCCTCAGGCTCCCGAGTAGCTGGGACTACAGGCATGCGCCACCATGCTCAGCTAATTTTTTCTATATATTTTTAGTTGGCGAATTAATTTTTTTCTATTTTTAGTAGAGACGGGTCTCGCTCTTGCTCAGGCTGGTTTCGAACTCCTGACCTTGAGCAATCCTCCCGCCTCGGCCTCCCAGAGTGTTAGGATTACAGGCGTGAGCCACCACGCCCGGCCACCATAGGTCCATTTCTTTACCACACAGTTTCATCACAATGTCATGGAAAATGGGGCAACTTTATTTTAATATTGACCCAATTTACATAATAACTATTGAAATAGCATTAAAGCTCCAATTTTTTTTAAAGTTTATTGTTCTGTGTTCTCTCTCTCACTTAGGTTAGTCAAAGCACAAAACAGTTCTAGATTGTTTTTATTGTTTTTAATGCTATCTCTAAGGGAGAAAAGAGACAATATTTAGATAAGGAAAATGTCTTCAGTATTAACTTATTCAAATAGGCTTAATACTGGACACTTACGTTGCCATATACATATACATATATATGTATGTATGATTTGTAAAATGATGACATTTGTTTTTAAAATTCATCTCAACTTTACATAGTGATCAGTCTTTAGTTGAAACATATAGACAAGTCTTTGTGTCATAGGTAAAGATGTTCCATGAACGATATAGTAAGTTCAGAATGCTCAATAAGGGTCAGAAGACCAAGATCTAAATAGCATGAAATATTGCAATCTATTAAATGAGAATAACTGACAACTATGTGGCCTACTACATGAATTATTTTTATGATAAAATTAGATTATTTATCAAGATGTTTTATAAATATAAAATGGTATAAAATATAAGCTCTTAAAAAGAGTATTGTCATTATATTTACAACAGGATACAACTTTTAGAAAATTTTTAAAAAGTAATAAAATGAGATTTTTATTTTTATTTCTATGCTCAGTACTGGGCATTTGCTCTTAGATGTTTTTATTATTTGATTTCAACTCCTCTGAAGTTTCAAATGTTTCAAATGTTAGAATATAGCTGCATTTCTTATCAGAAGTGCAGGGCAAGTGGACACTTTTTATATAGTCACCTGTAATTAAAATTTAATCTCAAGTTAACCCTCACAAAATAAAGCCCTTTAACTTCAGATTTTGTTAATTACTGTAGGAAAAACTTACAGAAATTTAGAGTAGGGAAAGCTTTGGAAATTAGGCAGTCCACCATGTCATTTTCAAGTGATATAACTGAGAAGAGATACATTTAGTTGGTTGTCCAAAAAGTTTGAATGACCAATTGAGAACCAGAACACATGTTTTCTAATTCTCATTTCACGATACCACTGAAACTATCTTCTTGGTCTTCATTGTATCTGATGGCATGCCATTATTTATTATACCCACAATTATGCCAAAAAATGTCTCACCTTCTCTTCTCTTTCTTCCTCTATTCTCCTCCCCTCTTTTCTCCTCCCCCCTCCTTTTCCCTTCTCTTTTTTCTCTCATCCATGCAAATCAAATCTGCATTGTTTGTGGAGGATCATACAGCCAGTAGTGGTCAAGATGAATTTTTTCAGGAAATGCCTCATGTCTACTCTCTGTCTAAATCAAGTGGGGTTTCCTTCCTCCACTTGCAGCTTCTAGCTTATCATATTCCCAAAGCTGTTCTTGTATTATATTTGGCAGAACCTGTGCAAGGATCCCTTGACCCACTAACCATATATCCCTTTGTAAAAAATTCCTTTCCTCTTGCTTCTGGTCCTCTGTCTTCTGCTTAGTCTTCTTATCTGAATTTGAGCCCTTTCCCCCAGTTACTTCAGCTCGGTTTCTAAACACACTGCCTTCTTACTGTTCCTTATGACCTTCTCCCTGGTTAAGTCTTCTACTAACTGTCCCTCCTAGAGGGACCCTGATGGTTGCAGTAAGATCGTGGTCTGAGTCTCTGCTTTCAGCTGGCACGCTGTCCTTTCACCAGCCTCAAAGGGTACTCTACACACTGTAGTCATTGTAGATTTGTTTGTTAAAATCTTCTGAGGAAGGCAGAATTTTTTCCCCCAATTTATACAAAATTTATATTGGGCTAACAATGGGGCTGATCATGGTAAACTGGGAGGAACTGGACAAAGATCTAGCTCTGGCTCCTGCATGGTAAAGGCATGGTGCAAAAGGCAGATGCCTGGGGGCTTCTGGTGTGGCATGCAGAACAAGGTATCCTGAAGCTTTCTTAGCAGGTGAGAGATGGAGCTGGGGAGGTTCAACATGGTTTACCAAGAGAAGGGCAAAGCACAGTAAGGGGACATGACATGTCAGCAATCCTCAGTGATCTCCACAGGGAGGCAGGCAGGGGTCACACAGGTAGGTCTGTCAGCTGGTAGTGAAGTCACGAGGCCAAGGGTTCAGAGAAGGAACAGAATCCTTGGAACAAGGACTGACTTGAACAGTCAGAGGCCTCAGGAATAAAGGACTTAGACCTCAGGCACATTACCAAGACAAGTGACTTGGTCAAGGAGTAAAAGAGAGGGACCCAGAACCTAGAACTGAAGCTCTATATCAAAGCTGCAATAACCCAGGTGTGACTTGAACTTGAGTCTCAGAGCAGTGAGCTCCCTCTTTTTAAACCTCTTACTGTATCGGTTCAGGATCATAGAACCTAGTCTAGCCTTCTAAAGGAAAGATGAAGACAAAGGTCTGAAATGAAGTAAAAACTGTACTACTTGCTTCTTGCCTTGGCTAAGTTTACTAGCCCATATCATCAATTTACTTAGAATTTCCAGACTTCATGAAGTTGACATAACCAAGGACCTGAGCTCACCTAACTATATCAGGCCTGTTATTTCCAAAATCAGTCTAAAAATGTCTCCCGATCCTTCAAAAGATCTTCCATGGAGTAAAGTCAAAGTTCCTTAGCTTGAATAACTCTCTATGACCTGGCACCACATTGCTTTCACCAATTCAGAACCACGTATATTCACTGCTCTTGAGCATGTGAGATTGTGTATAAACTCAGTGCTGTTCTTACCTTTGTTCATGATGCTTCCTCTGCTTGGAACCTCCTCTTCCTCCCAGCTCCCCTACCATACTCTCTGCTAGGTTAGGTTACCTCCTCACTCCTTCTTCCAGGCTCAAGGATCAATTCTGGTGGTACTACTTCATTCAGGAAATCTTCCCTAATTCTTCCAAGCTGAGCAATATATCCTGTTTATTATTGCTGATAGCCTCTCTTCAACTTTGAACTTAGAATACACTACATTTATAAAAATCATTCCTTTTATTTCTACCTTGCCTCAAAGGCAAGTATTTCATCTACTTTACCTTTTCATCTCAGAATTTAGCTTAGTACATATAGGTGATCAAAATAAATATTTGCCTACTCAATTGAACAGAGAAGTATGGTTATACTTTAAATAAAGCACACTAGAAGTTGATTTATAAAAAGGGAAACAAATTAGAAGGAGACAAGACAGAAGAAAGATATTTTGATGATGAAGTCCACCACTGCTGGAGTAATTGTGGATGTGTGGTTAACAAAAGTATATTAGTAAAATCATAGATTGATTATTCTGATTATTGGTGGGATGTATAAAAGGGTTTGGTTAGAATACCTTCAACATTCCCATTGCAGCTACTCTTTTCAAACATAGTTTTCTAGAAAATGAGAAGGGAAAATGGACTTATTTGTGGGAGATTTCAAAGCTTCAGAGTTAAAGACACAGAGACCCAGACAAAGCATGCTCCTTTCTCTGATAGAATAGCAGCTTCTAACACAACTAGAGGTCACTCAGTGGCCCTAAAATGAGATATCTGTGAAGAGTTCAGCCTCCTAGGTAGCTCTAAAAGAAGGATTTTACCTTCTAGGAGCTGCTAAAACTCTCTTTCTCTAGTGGTCACTGTGAACTTTCAGGGATTAGGTTGGGGATTTTGGAGTTACTTAAGTATCAGGATTGCATGCAACAGGTATATTCACCACCATCGTTTTACTTTCTTGTGAAAGGAGGCAAGGTGCATGTCACTCACATTCATTTGACTAAAAGTAGTTACTCATACTGAATAATGATGCCTACCTGGGTTCTGCAGTTTAGAGTTCATTATTCTCTCCTGGAGATTAAAATTTGAATGTACAGTGGACTTTGTAATAATCTCAAATTCCCTTCTGTATATCTTACCATAATGCACAAGGGTAGTATTTATATGAGGTCAGAGGAAAAGACTATAACTTTGAGGAAAAATGCAATCAAGCTTCCCATACAATAATACATTAGTATTTATTCCATTGTAATTTTCTATGTTGAATCTCTATATTTTGTCTGAAGTTAATGTTATTCTTTCTGAAGTTGTGCTTTAGTCAAGCTACCATTTGCCACACTACCCTACCAGAGACAAAAAATAGAAAATAAAAGTGACACATCCAACACTAAGTCATGTATAGCAAGTATCTACATATGAAGACATTAGGAAATATAATTGGTTTCTTGACTTCTAATTTTTATCTGTCTTCAGTCATACCTAACTCTAGCTTATGTATATCAGGGCTGTTTATTTGATGAGGTTTGGGCCACTTATGGCTGCCAATTTGTGGCTGGTCTTTGTCTTGAGATAATCAAAGTTTGTGGTCACCTTATGCATGTTCATGATATAATTGTATGAGCATATCTCAAGATCAGCATTTTATATTGCTGAATCATTAACTTAGCAGATAAAAGGATTTTTCTTTGACGCTCCTTTGACCTCTGTCCTTCTATTTTTTGTGGCTCTAATATTAAGGATGGATCATCACCACAACAATAAACTGCCTTGAGTCTACAGGATATTACCAGACGAGATAAACCTCCAGATTGGGTATCAAGGGATTTAGGTTTTAGTTCTGCAGAAGTCATTACCTGTGTAAAGTTGGGAGTTAGCTTCTGTTATTTCAATTCCTACTTGTCTCTTAAGCATTGATGTTGGTCTGGTAGAGTGGCATTATGTTTTTGAAGATAGTCGAGTTTATCAGAAGAATTGCAAGATGTTATAAGTGGAATGATCATGTGCTCAGAATAAAAAATAATAAGCTCCGGAATTATCTTATAAATTTCATAGTATAAAAAACTTTAAAAAACATTTTTACATTAATACTTTAACCCTTGAATAAAAATATAACAGAATTCAAAGTCTAGGTCTTCCACAATAAGTATGTATTTGTATAGAATTTGTTATGAGTTGTAAACAATTTGTGTCATGAATATACTTATTCTATATTGTGTGGATGTGTTTGAACACAAGATCTTAATTTTATTTTCACTTTACTTCTGCATACATTTATAATTATATATAAAAAATAAAGACATAAATGTGCTTTTTATATGTACATATAATTTAAATACAGAAAATGTAAATGTGAATATTCTGTGAACTTGGGTCACAGCATACTTTAATAGGAACCTAATTAATTTGATGCACCAATTATGGGGAAGTTTATTGCAAAAAACTGAATTTTCAGGGCGTCAAGGATGTGAACAGATACAATATATAAGAAGCATCACATAATGGTTGTCTTAATCTGTTTTGATTAATATGTTTTATTTTTAATTAATCATTATGCAAGGTGCTGAAACTATTTTGTAAGAGAAGTCAATGTTTCTTATTTCTATTAGATGTTAGCTATTGTATACTTTCTAAAGTGTAAAATAAAATCTTATATAATTATTTTCTATTTGTTATTATAAGACAAATTAATGTTGCCGTAAAGAAGAAAAAACTGTATTTTTAAATGTAATTTCATTTTTTGTATTTGTGATCTCAAGTCCAGACTAAATTTCTATTTTCTTTCATTCTGAGTCACCAAGAGGTCTAGTAATCTGTTAACCAGCATGCTTGCTGAAGACGACAGACTATCCATTGAAAGAGAAGAGTAAGAATTTTAATTAAATTTCAATTTGTTTAGCAAGTGAAATTATCAAAATTATGCTATTATACCCTTTCCAATTTTAAAAGTCCAAGGCATGTGAAGAAGTGATTAGAATAATATAAACAAGTTCAGCTGTAAGACCCATATGCATTACACCCAGGGCACTAAAATAACTTGAAAGCATAATTACGAAAGCACTATTGCTAACATTTGAAAATCTACAGAAAACAGAACAGTTTCACAATAATGGTGGCATACAATATTATTCTTATTATGAATAACAGGAAAAATAATATTAAATCACCACCCCCTGTCTACAAAAAGCCTATGTGCTAGAATATGGTTTTAAACAGAATTTGAAAAGGAAGCGGTAATCACTAGGAGCCAACATGGGTTCCCTGGGACAAATTATAACATGGTAAATAGATTTTTTTTAAATGAACAAAAAAAAATATTCAAGAATGGTGGATTAGGGAAATGCCATTTACTTTGAGTATCTGTACTTTAACAAGTTTCTCCTAATAGATTTATGCACAGATTAGGGGTCCAAACTAAGCTAGATTTTTTTCTCAAATAATCATGTCAGAGAAATACTGATTGGTAGTGGGAGAGGAGACTCTCAGTCTGTCTTTGGCCAGGTTCAACATTTGGATAAAAACATGGAAAGCAAACTTTCAATCACTTGTATGACACAAAGATAAGGGCATAACGAAGGTGTTTCTTGACAGAATTATAAGGTAAATATTGATGAAAATTATAGGGAGGAAAATTGTAGCTCTGTGTAAATAAGAATATTATACATATATATTCGTGATTATACTACAACTCACTCAAAAAAAAAGAGAGAGAGAGAAAGAAAAACAGAAAGAAAAATAATTTAGGGTAGTTTAAAATTTAAATAGAACATAATTTAATTAAATAACAGAATCAGACTTAGAAATGACTTAGAAAAATGACTATTCAAATTGCATAGTGGAAGTAATACAGCTTCTGAGCTGGAACACCCAGCTCCAGGTAGCACCTCTACCAATTACCAGCTCAGCAAACATGGGCAAATCACTTATACCTGCTAGGCCTCTGGTTCTTTATTTATAAAATGAAAATGACAATGATATTTACCCTCTCACCTCAGGAGGTCATTATAAGAATGCATAAGAAGGATCTACAATTATAACTAGGCATATCTTTTTGGTATAAATGTATTTATTTTGTAAATGTCAGTTTCTCTTCTACCCAAATGGAATGGATTTCCTTTTAAGGAAACTTTCAACCATTTTAGTATTTCAGCAGAGGCCAGATGACCACCATCAGAAAATATTATTTAAAAAAAGAAAAGAAAAGAAAAGAAAAAAAGCCCTTTATGTAGAAGAAGGTTAAAATGGGTGAGTTCTTAGATCTCTGCTAGCATTTATATTCTATCATTCTCTGATACTCTGAATTTCCACTCGAGTTTAATTTGGTTGTGTTTTTTCTATTTTTACTGGCATTCTATTATGACTTTGCTTATGAAGAATTTCATTCAGAAATATGTTTTCTAATAAGTTTCAGTGTGTTTTAACATATATTCCTCTACAGTTTTCTTCCCACTGAAAAATTTGCTAACATGTCAAAAGAGAGCGACTGTATTTTATTAAAACCAAAGATCTATTTAGGCCTTTCATCTTTCCACATAGAGCAACATCAAGACAAATCTGGTCTCAGAATGTTACTTTTATAGTCAGCCAGCTTCATAGAAATAGATAAGATTATTCAGGTCAAATGGTGACCTCATCTCTTACATCTTCTGACTGCCTCTATGACTTCGGCACGCATGTTAACATAATTTTGCCTGAAGTCCACCCTGGGGTTCTGCATTCTACTCAGTACAACATCTCTGACTGAACATCTTGCTGCCATCTGAATTTGAAAATTATGAAAACAGGACTTCTAATGTTGCTCCTCAAATCTTCACCCTTTGTCAACCTTTTGGTCAATATGGCTTGAATTCGTTACTCTCCCAGTAAGTAAAACACAATGCCCTCTCCAAATCCATGCTTCATATATTGGTTGCCTACCTACTCTAAGGCCTGAGATATCCCCAGGCCTTGAACTTCTGCAATTCTGGCTCCCTCTGAGCCCTGACAGAACTCTGTCACCTCGCCAGCTATTGATATTTGATGTAATCCTTCCCTCTGCTGAGTTCCGCAGTATCATCTCCAATAAAATGGGGAATGGGGTAGCAATGGTCATACTTTGTTTGTATCACTCTTTTGCTTTTCATAATAAGCATCCTCACCAGCAATAATGAAGCAAAAGAACTTCAATTTGTACTCTTTTGTTCTTACAATTCAAATTACCTCTACTGTCACTAAATATGAAGTCAACCAACAAATGGCATCCATCAATGTACCTAGCATCAATCTCCAAGTCTTGCTGAATGCAGTCTCTTTGACCAACACCAGGATTTTTGCTTTTTTTTGAGACAGGATCTCACTCCAATGCCTCTGGTAGAGTGCAGTGGCATCATCATAGCTCACTGCAACCTCAAACTCCTGGGCTCAGCAATCCTCCTGCCTCAGCCTCTAGCACAGCTGGGACTACAGGTGTGCACCACTACACCTGGCTAGTTTTTCTATTTTCGGTAGAGACGGGGTCTGGCTCTTGGTCAGCTGGTCTTGAACTCCTGACCTCAAGTGATCTTCCTGCCTCAGCCTCCCAGAGTGCTAGGATTACAGGCGTGAGCCACCATGCCCAGCCTGCTTTCTTATTTTTTGTATCCATGTTTTTTCTTATTTTATCATTTTTGTAAAATGACTTTAATTTACCTAAAAGTGCAACAGTTAAAATTTATAAACAGCAATTATAAGAGTATGCAACCAGTCTCTTTCCTGTTGAGCTGACATGTACTTAGCTAATTACCTCATCATTGCTTTAGCAGTATTTACATAAAAGAAGCATTGATGCACAGCTTTATATGTGAAACCAGGTGACTTTTAAATGCATAATGTAGCATTTTGGGTAACAGTTTTGAAAGAGCTCAGAAAGTTCAAACAACCAAAAGCAGGGACTTAAAAAGAGTGAAAAGATAGAGACAGGTTAGGGACAAGCAGATTAGGGAAGGACCAGGTGTCAGGATTTCAGTAAAACACAAATACCCCCATTCCAAAGTGAATTATCTATGTGTAAAGCTAAAAGTATTTCTAAGAATGTCACAATTTCCCAGTGGAAAATCTGTAGATATTAAAATAAAAGTGAGGCCTGTTAAAAGATAATGACAGGGGATCCTAATAATTACCTAATAAATTCCTAAATATGTCAGAGTTAATTTGTTGAATATAAAATCTCAGTTTCATTCAATTTTAATCTCAAGAGAAAAGGTTTAGGCAAGGAATTTCTAGGCCATAGGTTCTTGGGGAACTCCAAGATTATTTCAATGTTTCCAAGTTTTCTTGTAGTTCCTAATCATATGTGTAAACATTACATATCTCAAACTTAAATGAGTTACTGTTTTTCAAGTGTGTACAGTCTCTTTTATAATGAAAAATGCATTATTTTTTTTTTTTTCTGAATGTGTGGTAGGTTTTTTTTTTTTTAACTGGACCTTTCCTCAGTTACAAACAGGTAAGAAAATTAGTTTGATGACAAAATATCTTCATAATCAAAGAGTTTACAGATCAATCTAGGTAATGATAGGTCCAATTAAAATATAGATAGAAAATGGACATGAGAAGGTTGGCAGGCTGGTAGAGAGAGAGGGAGGATCCTAAGTAAATGAAGTAGAGCATAAATGAAGATATATATGTGGGAAAGACAGGGAACAAATACAAAAGGATATATGGAATGAAATAGTAGATTTTCAAAGTAAGGTTAATTTAGTTGGCTAAATTGAGTTTGAGGGCCATTGGGTTTTCAGGTAGAGTATCTCTGTGGAAGTGATGGTCAGAAAAAGCTCTGGGTTACATGGAAACATCAACCGTTTTTCCTATTAGAGGGTAGTTTGAACTATGAGTTTAGATGAAATTCCCAAGGGAAAGAGTGTAGCATGCGTAGTTGGTATATATTACCGTGTGCTGGACATTCTGTGGGGATTAGGTCAATATCCAACAGAAGTAGATTCACAGGGAAGTTTAGCTTTGGGGCTCCTTACTTGCATGGGCCATTCTGAAGCTTTATCTCTAAATAGCTCTAATTTTTAATTTATCGTTTTGTGTTCTTTCCTTTTATAGAAAAATTCCACACTATAAATTTTTAGGCCCCACCATACTTGTTCTTGTACCTCAAGGAACTTTGTACAAATGAAAAATTAAGTAACAATGAAAGCTGTATGATCCTAATTGTGGTTCTGATGGCTATTCCCAAATTGCCGTGGGCTGATGTGTTACTATGTACATTTTTAAGGAAAGAACTGAGTCGTAAGGGTTGAGTGAAATTTGAATGGGGGTGGAGAGAGTGAACAAAAAGGCAGACGTTTCAATAAAGAAGTAAGGCCACAATAAACAGAGTAAACGAACCTCAGGTTGTGTGCTGAACGAACCCAGGAGATTTCTGTTTTCAACCTTTTTTCCCTCTAGGCAGATTAGTGGTAATTATTACAACCCACCATACCAGTACACTACTGTCTCCTAATTCCTTACCATGAGATACAATAGCACCAAGTTGTTTCAAAGTTGGGAAATAGGGTAAGACGCACAGGCAATCACAGAAGATGTATTCACATTTCAGATTTGGTTTCCGAATTTTGCCATTGTACTGTCAGGGTTTGTTATTATTATTATTATTATTTTGTTGGATTTTTTTTTAATACTTGGTAATGAGCTGTCTGTAAGTAATGGGATGTTTTTATTCTCTCTGCTATCATTCTTTTTCAAATTCTTTTCAGTGCATGACGATATTACTGGCTTCGGGTCTTTTCATGTGTTGATTATTCCTTTTTATTAGACAGTTAAGTACTGGTGCTGGTGATGAGCAGTAAATAAATTGGAACTTACAATCTAGCTTTTTAGATTTCACCACTGTTTATATTCTTCTTTAAACATAGCTTTTTATTAGTTTTTTTCTTGATTAATAAACTAAAATTGGCCTTCAGTCTTTGTTTCATCCGCTTCAGTTTCAAAGCGCCATCAGCCTTTAGGGTAACTCTCTCTAATGCTCTTATTTTTATTAGGAATGTTTCCTAATACCCCGTATCCATCTTTCCTTTTGTACATATTAATGTTTTGTTTCCCTCTGGGTGTATGGCTTATTTTTTCCCTCCATTCACCTAAATTTTACTCAATTTAAGTCCATCCTCCTCTAAGAAACCATTACTTACTCCATCCTCAATGTATTATTTTTCTCTCTGATTTATTTTATTTACGGATGTTTAGGCAGTATCAAACAATTTAGTGCTTATATGTTTACAAATGGTTTTCTCTGTACGTTCAACTATATTATAGCAAGCTCCCTAAATCATAAAATAAAAGAAGATTGGAGATCACATGAATACCTTGGTCTGAATAACCTCTCAATCAATACTTGCGTTGATCTACTCACCAAGTACATCACATTCTCTGTATTTTAAGGAAGAGGAAATAAAACTCCATGGAAAATAAATGACTTTCTGAGGTCAAACAACTTGTTATCAGCAGAACCCTGTTTAGGTCAGCGCTATTTCCACTAAGCCTGTGTCTATGCCCCATATATTGCCTGAGCCAGGGCTGGACACATAGCAGGTGCTAAAAATTTCTTTTAATGGTAGGTACAGATGAAATATATTTGTTGCTATGCCCCATTCTATGGATCATATATGACCAAAGGTAAGGGCATAGGGCAATAGGGCATCTATTTTTCCCTTGTCATAAGTGTGGTGAAACCTGTAGGGCTAATGAAAATACCAAAGGTGAGCAATTCTTTTGAAATTACTTTCATGCTGATCTGGGGTGATAATTGCATTCCTAGAGTTGATGACTTGACAAAAGCTTTATGACTTAGACATCTTAAGGCACCACCAGGTCTAAATGCCCAGCCTCTCCCCCACCCCACAGTAGACAATTTATTTCACTTGGCAAAGTCCACTGTCTTTTCATCATTAGCAAATTTGGCCTCTTGGGCATGGCATTTTTAAGAGTAATGCAGATACCTCCTTTCCTATCAATAAAGCTGTGATTTACAGTATTTAATCTAGTTGAAAGGAAAGAAAACTGGAAGTCTGCATACAGGAGAAATGAAATTATAATAAAATGGCACATTCCCCAAAGTTTTTCTAATATGTAGAGTATTAACCTGGCACCCAGCCTTATTTGCTGCACACAGAGCTCCATCAATCAGAAGAATGGAAAACCTGGCATTCCAAGACTCTTACTAGGGCATTTTACTTACTAGGTTCTATAGATCTTGTTGAGTAAATAACATGTATTTAATCCACGCTATCTCCACTGTTGTTTTTTGTAAGACTGAGCCTCTATGTACAACCTAGAAATATTCGTTATCATTTCTGCCCCATACCCATCTGAATTCCACTTTTTGCCTATGTACTGCTGTACTGTGTTGTCCTGTGACCCTCAATTGATTATGAAACATTCAGCCTTCATTAGTGAGAGCTTTCTGTGATTTTTTTTTCATAGATAATTGCACCTTGGAGAAGGCAGGACTATGGAAAATCAGTTGTGTTTTGTCACTAGCTTAGAAATTCTGGAATGAAATTTAAATCTTTCCCCAATGAACTATAAACTGCTTTCTTTTGCTAAGTCTCGAAACTTGAGTGTGATTTAATGTTTATTCAGCACCAACAATGTACAGCCACTTCAAAAAAGCATTCTGTTTATCTAGCACTCTAAACTTCTAAAGACATGTCACATACATTGCCTAATTAGTCCTCACCAGACCCTGGCAAAGAAGGAAAGGAGGACATGCACATTATCCCCACCACATACGCTGGAAATAAAGCTCAGACTTTTTAACAAGATAATTGAAGCCAGAGGGCCACAGGACATGAATGAAACACACTCTCTGATAAAGGGCACTACTTATTTTTTTCTCTCCCTATTTCCTTTTTAATCATTCGTTTCTACCACCTGTTCTACACCGTAGTTTATTCTTATCTTAGTTTTTTTTAAAAAAAGGATTCTTTTTGATCTTGCTACATTCTTTCTCATTGTGCAATATTGTTTATCAGTCCATTCCTTCTTCCCTTTTCTTCTTTCACTTACTTTTGCTTTTAGGCTTTTCTTGTGGGAGACATCACAGAAGGAAAAGACAGCGAGGACATTAAGATGTTTGCTCTCTCTTTCTCTCTCTCTCATGTTCCTGGTGCTGTGCTCAGTGCTGGCTCTCTGTTCTCACTGAGACTGCAGCTTCTCTGCTGAATCACTGCTTTGTATTCAGCCAGGGACCATGGAGTATTCCCAGTGTATTTATTTTCTGTTCCTGAGCTGAATGCTGGGTGCTTCTTTGTCCTGATGCTTTCTGCAAAGGAGTTTCAAAGGTAGGGGATAGATGGAAGAAAGGAGGAGGAGGGGTAGGAATGCCAATAAAGCTTTCTCTTTCCCCCTGAGGAATATGCGCAACCGTCTCTAACATTGCTTCCCTCAGTGTTCTCCTCTCCACCGCCCTTGCTTTTAATTGGATCTAGGCCCTAGAGAAAACAACTTTGTTAATGGGATGGTTAAAGAGAAAGAGAGGTGGAAGTTGGTTGTGCTCAATTCTGGCAACACGTCCTCTTTGGGAATAAAAGTCTCAGATGCCTGATCTGGGGAAGGGATGCCACTTTCTATGAGGAAATACCACTTCCTTTTTGTTACAGGTTTTTTTTCCTCTCAAAATGGGAGATTATGTTCTGTGCCTCCTAAAGGAGCCTCCTTGGCAAATATGGCTCATCCATTTACTCAGCCATTTATCTATTTATCCATTCATTTGTGTATTCATACATTTGACAAATGGCAATTAAACATGTCTTTGTGGCAGGCGCTGTGTTAAGTCGTGGGAATAAAATGGTAAATGAGAGAAATAAAGTAACTACCCTCATGGGGCTTACATTCTAATTGAGGAGAAAGGCAATAAACAAGTGTGCTAATACATAAATAGATAGTTCCAGCTTGTGGTAAGTACTAAAATTGGGAAAAAAAAAAACCAAAACAGGATGTAATAACAAAACTATGAAGGGGATACTTTGAAGAAAGCATCCAAGTAAGACCTTCTTTAAGGGGTAATATTGCAGCTGAGCCCTAAAAGCTGCTTGTATAAGCTTAGCAGCACTCTTTATTTTTAGCCATTTTAATGAAGTATAACATATATCATAAAGTTCACCCACATAAAATATTCATTTCAATGAATATTAGTAAATGTACAGTTGTACAACCATCACCATAATCTAGTTTAGAACATTTTCATCATCCCCCAAATATCCATCATACCCACTTTTAATCAATCCCTACTTGTACACCAGACCCTGAGCAACCACCAGTTTACTTTCTGTTTCTACATACAGTCATTCCTCAGTATCCCAGAAGATTAGTTCCAGGACTTCTTTCAGATATCAAAATCCAAGGGTGCTCAAGACTCTGTGTAGTGTTTGCGTATAACCTACACATATCCTCCCTATACTTTAAATCCTTTGCAAATTACTCATAATACCTAATACAATGTAAATACTATGTAAATAGGTGTTACACTATATTGTTTTTATATGTATTATTTTTTATTGTTGTCATTTTTATTGTTTTTATTATTCAAATATTTTGGTCTGAAGTTGGTTAAATCCGTGGATAAGGAACCCATCTGATCCACATTGGAGGGCCAACTGTTTTTGCTTTTCCAGGACATTTCATGTAAATAGAATCATATAACATGTGACCTTGCACATCTGGCTTCTTTCACTTAGCATGATGTTTTTGAGATTCATCCATATTGTAGCATGCCTCAGTAGTTTGCTTCCTTTTTATGATTGAATAGTATCTTGTTGTGTAAATATACCATATTATGCTTAACCATTTACCAGTTAATGAGCATATGGATTATATACACTTTGGGGCTATTATGAACAATGTTGCTATGGACATTTGTGGTCAATTCTTTGTGCAAGCATAAATTTTCATTTCTCTTCTATAGATAATGAGGATTGAAATAACTGGATTGTAGAGTAAATTTATTTTAACTTTTTAAGAAACTGCTATATTGTTTTCCAAGGTAACTATAGCATTTTACATTTCCACCAGCAATGAATGAAAGTTCTAGTTTCTTCATATCCTCTCCAACACTTACTGTCATTTGCTATAGTCATTTGAGTATGCATATAGTGGTATCTCACTGTGGCTTTAGTTTGCACTTACCTAATACCCAATGTTGAACATCTTTTCTTGTGCTTATCAGCCATTTACATATATATATATGTAACATGTTATTCAAATATTTTGCCTCATTTTTAATTGAGATGTTTTTATTTTGTTACTGAATTGTGAGAATTCATTGTATATTCTTCACACAAGTCCTTTATCTCACAGTATATGGTTCATCTTTTCATTTTCTTTTAATGTGTAAAAGTTTTGAATGTTGATGAAGTCTAGTTTATCAAGATTTTCTTTTATGAATCATATCTAAGAACTTTTTGCTTAGCCCAAAATTATAAAGATTTACTCATAGGTGTTTTCTAAGACTTTTACAGTTTTAGCTCTTGAATTTAGGTATATGATCCATTTTTCTGTAACTTCTGTATGCGGTATGAGACAGATTCTAAATTCGTATTTTGGCTGGGCATGGTGGCTCATGCCTATAATCCTAGCACTTTGGGAGGTTGAGGCAGGGGGATCACTTGAGGCCAGGAGTTCAAGACCAGCCTGACCCAGCCTGAACAATATAGCGAAACCTTGTCTTTACAAACAAACAAACAAACAAAAACCCAGAAAAATTATACAGGTGTGGTGGCCCATGCCTATAGTTCTAACTACTCAGGAGGCTGAGCCAGGCAGATTGCTTGAGCCCAGGAGTTTGAGATTGCAATGAGCTATGGTGATGCCACTGCTCTCTAGCCTGAGCAACAGAGTGAGAACTGTCTCAAAATAAATTAATTAATAAGTTAATTAATATTTTGTTCAATGTGTATATCTAATTAGTTCAGTGCCATTTCTTGAAAAGATTATCCTTTCCCCATAGAATTGCTTTGGCACCTTTGCCAATTTACTTATTTTTAAATTGCTCTATTTCAGAAGGGAACAATAGTCCATGAAAGCTGAAATCTGTTGGTTTGTCTTTAGATCAGTCATTGTTATCTGATGCCTGAGATTTGTCATACTCTATCCCTGTTACTACCTAGTTTTCTAAAAGATATATATGATATGGTCTTTGATTAAATACCTACTTTGAATAGATAGCTCTCTGTAGTAGACACAGATAGATATAAAGCCTTTCTCTGCTCTCAAAAAGGTTTTAATATGAGAATAAGGTATATGTTTTAGCATTCAACAAGAATAGGTACAGTGTCCCTTTCAGATATCATAAAAGCAAAATGAAGCAAGTTGGAATTTCTAAGTAAAAAAAAAAAAAATGACACATGAAAGTTATTTTTTTATAGCTAAAAACTGACTGAAATGAGAGTTATTTTTATAAAAGATATTATGATGAATATATTACTGGTGGTTTGATTATATGTCCAAAATGCATTGCTCTAATTTTTTTAAATGGCCAATAAAAGTAAATGAACACTGTGAGTTACATCCAGCTCCATGTTGGGCAATAAACAACTTACTCTATTTTTCCTGGACCAAATTGGCTCATTTTGCCTTGCTGTTTCTTGTCTCTACCCTGTTACATATATACCTGGATTCCATTACTCTGCCTTCCCCCTCTTAATACTTGTTTTAGATTTTTAAATGACTATTACTGCTTTACCCCACATAAGCATCTTGTAGACCTTCCTTCTCTTCCTGCCCTGAATCTTGACCTACTCTGCCCTACTTTTCTCCTCACCTGAGTTTTTAGTTCTACTATCTACACCGAACACCCAGAGCACCCATTTTCTAAAAAAGGAAATTTAAACAATTGTAAAGCCAATATTATTTAAAACCTCAATAACCTACCCCCAAACCTTCCGGAAACACAGAAAATAATCTAGTTTCTATAACTGCCAAATAAAGCAGTAAATAATTTATTGAATACACATTTAGGGAATTCAAAAAAGAGAGAAATTATTTTTAACTGGAATGATAAGAAAAGTATTTAAAAATATGTGGCAAATGAGGATTGTTAAAGGAGGGTGAGATAGATCGACATGGTATAGATGTGTCAAGAATAAGAAAGTGGGGAACTCCAGACAATATAGTTTCTTTTATCCATTCATTCATCACTAGATTTATTGCTATAGTAGTAGAAAGCAAAGGATGTTTTTTAGAGAATATTTATGAGTTTCCTACCCAGAATGAGACAAGGGGAAACACTTATCAACATTAAGGCTTTAACGTTCAAGTCAGAATTTACCTGTGATGGTTAAAAGTAAGAATGTCAGATGTGTTGGGAAGAAGGAACAGCATGTGCAAATGCAGAGACACATAAAGGAGTATGGAGAATTGAGAGTGAGTTGGTGTTGATGAAGCAGGTATGCATGTGACCCTGTATAAGGGGTGAAACTGGGGAAAGCTCATGGCGATTTTAGGAAATGGTGAATCTTTGTCTGGCAAGTATGAAGATTGCAAAGAGAATCAAGATAGATATATCTGGAAATGTAGAGAAGGATTAGTTTTGAGCTGCCTCGGATACCAAGTATAGGTGTTTGAATATAATTTTAACTTTATCAGGAAAAGGGAAGTGATTTGTTAACTCACATTGATGTAGTTGTGACCTGTAGTACAGTTTGAAAGTGAGGAAAGGCTGGCAGCAGCAGAGGCATCATCTAGACGCTTCGTACAGTAGTATGTGTTTGATGACATGGAGGGATAAGCTAGAGTATAAGTGTGGTGCTGAAAATAAACAAAATGACATGGGAGACACTCTGAAGAAATGATCAGCAAGAATTTATGGCTGGTTGGCTAACATGGCAAGTACGAGTAAGGAGTCAAAGCTGTCATTGATCTTTCAAGCTTGCAAATAATAGAGAATTGAGAAAAGAGAGCATTTTTAGTGAGGCAAATGCTATAAATTGGGCTTTTAGACCTGCTGAGTTTGAAATGACATAAATTACCTAATATACCTTTTCTGCTAGCAGACTTAGATGAGTAACTATGTCTCATGAGTGAGATCAGTGTTGAAGATCGGACTGGGAAGTTTTGCAGCACGGTGGAAGAAAGAGTCATACTTTAAAATAAACATAAATGGCATAAAAAGGATTGGCTCCACCGTGTTTGTACAGGAAAATGACCAAACGAAAATCCAGTTACCAGTGAGAGGGAAAGAGTAAATACATATCTATTAAACAAACGTTCCAAAGAGGGTACAACTTTTCCAGTTGTATCTGTGATAACTCAAGAAAGTTTAGATTATTAAAGCCATCGTGCATCAAACCTGTCATCCCTGTCTCTCTAGAATATGAAAATTTTCCCTCCGATGTATAAAAGTGGTGCAAGTTCTTTCTGTTACTCCTCCAGCAGGAAATACACAAGATCTACAGGACCTGGGCACTGATACTTAGGGAACAAAACTTGTTTTACTAAGAGAGTCTCAAAGAAGCACAAAAGAGTTGTGCTGCCCTCTTGTCATCATTTATTTATTGTAATCAGGACTGACAAGTGAAACAAAGAGACGCGTATCATTGAAGGAACAGGAAACCCAGCCAGATGATTTTTTTAAAAAAATGGCCAGGATGCAGGCCAAACTCTCTCTCCTTCCTTTCCTTTCTCATCCTCTTGTCCTGTTTCTGATTTGTGTTTTCTTGTCAGCATTCTCTGTAGCAGATCGATTCCTCTTCAGGTAGCACCAGTGATTTTTAAGTAAAGGAAGAAACTTATTCTTTGCAGGTGAGAGATAATCAAATTAAATATTACACAGCCCCTCAAGTGCAGGCAGCTGATAACAAGAGCCAAACTTAATATCCTGACAGATGTTGTCTTGGATTGATTAGTCTCTCCTCTCACCCTGCTGTAGCCATGCTCCAGCCTGGACAGCATAGCCCCCTTGGCCCCATCCCAAATGGGTTTCTGCGTGGCTGGGCCTGGCTCAGAGGAACAACCCTGTTAAATGTGCAATATAATCCCTTCCTTTTGAGGAGGAGGAGGAAATGAAAACTCAGCTTGCCTAACTCTGCTTTGAAACTCACTGTAGAACAAAGTCGGATTCTGGGCTTCATTTATGGTGCTCAGAATAAAGGTGTCTTTCCTTTGAATTTTTGATTGAGCCAACACATGCGTGCATGCGCGTGCACACACACACACACACACACACACACACACACACACACCTTTGCCTCTTGAACTTCAAGAATTGAGGTATGCACATTTTTGTGATGAAAAAAATACGGGAAATTTGAAAAAATAGAATTTTAAAAAAGTGAAAAGAAAAAAGCAAGTAAACTTCAAGACTACATCCAAATGTAAGTGAAAGAAGAAAAAATAGATTCCTTCATTTTCATTTTTCCTCCCTCCCTTCTCCCCTCCCTTCTATCCCCTATCTCTTCCTTCCTTTTGCCTTTCTCTGCCTCTTCCTATGTTTTCTTCCCTCTTGCCTCCTCTTTTCCTTCTAACTTCCTTGTCTTCTTTTTTTATTTTGTTTAATGCTATGTATTATTTTTTATTAAGATACTTGCAAAATATTGAAGCCACAAAGGGGGTAGAGACTATTTTCTGCCCCCATGGACATGCCTTCAACATAGCAGGGAACTCTGGAGGTGCCAAATAAATCACAAAACGGCAACGTGATAAGCCCCATATCAGGGTGCCATGTGTCATAGAAGCAGGAAGATACCAGGGGAGGTTTCATGCAAGATGTTGGGTTTGTCCTGGCCTTGAAGGATGGTTATGTGTCACCAAGAGGGCAAGCAGAGGAGCATTCCAAACTGAAGCAAGCATGTTCAGAAAGAACATGGTGTACTTGAGTATTTGGCAGCTGTATTCCGACCTTGAAACCTGCAGCAGATTCACCACCACTCAGCTTGATACATTCAATCACTTACTAACCCCATTGCTTTCTTATCCCCATTTTGCTTCTCTACTTCATATTCATTCTAAATGTAGGATCTCAAACTGGCGATCTCGTTTTTCAGTTATTCCAACTCTAATCATTGTGCTCCCTGAAAACCCTGTGCGTAGCATTTATATGTCACTACACTGTGAATAAAAATACCTTACTCCTTTTCCAGTCCTGGTACAAAACACATATAGGCATTCACCAGAGAGGAGGGATGCAGGCTTGGAGAGTGAGCGTTAAGTATGGCTTAGCTAGCACACAGAAGTGCTCAATTAGTGCTTGCTGTATCACCTATTTCAATAGATCTGCCTGAAGGCAAATGGCACAGAACCGTTTCCCACACTACCTCGGCTTTGCAGAATAAAGTTTTAATCTATGGAAGTGAAACCCAAGTGAATTATAACTTAGCTTCTTTAAATTTATGGATGATTTCTAGGTTAGAATTGCAAGAATATACAGTGTAGCCTTTGTGAATGTCATCACTTAAAGGAAATATTTGAATTGGAATAAACATTTTATTTTAAAATGTTTACAGTTACAGAATACATTTGCACCAGCCCTGATCCTTTTACCTCCATCCCCAACTATACCACTGGTCTTCCCCTTGGCAGCTTCTCACCCTATCCTTTGCCCAAAGCCCTGTTGACATGCTTCAGAGTCTTTCATTTGCATTCTCTGCAAGGGCCTATGTTAATTCAAGATCAGCAGCAGTACAAGGCAGCATGAAGGGTAAAACACTATTATTATTTATTATGCTTTGAGTTTATACTTTACCTGTGGGAAGTTTCAAATGCCTGTATCGTGCCAGTCTGCAGTAATCATCTGTACACCTATCTTGAGGTCATGCCAGCTCTCTCTCCAAGGCAGAACAGAAAAACCCAGACAATCTGGGTAATTCTGTCTGCCACACTACCAAAGAAAACGATCTGCCTACTCTGATCATTTTATTATGCATATTGCAAAGTATCGAGGAACCTATTTCTTGGTCTCAAGCGTAGTGGCCAATGGATCTGTATTATAGAATATTTAACTCTGTCCTTTGAGCTTTGTCATTTTATTCTGGTGTTTCTATAGCTCTCCCTCAGCAATATTGTGAAGCAGGAAATACCTTTACCAGCAACCATTTTTCACATTTTTCAAAAAATCTATCTGCAAATCACTACTCTCCCATTTATGACCTCAAGTATCTCTGTGAGCCTCAGTTTCTTCCTCTGTAAAATGGTCATAATAGTAACTATTGTAAAATAAAAAATTTGGACTTAGGGAGAGTCTTTAATTAGAAAGAAAGACCATTGCTATAGAGAGAATGCTCTGATCTCAGAAATCTGTAAACATCTTCAAATCAAGCAAAAAATGATTTTTCTTTTTTAGTGTAATGGAGGAGCAAGCAGAGATAAGCAGAAACTTTGGAGGGGAATCTGGATAAGCAGGAAAAATGATCAGTGGGGTCTAACAGGGAAGTACCATGCTGTGATCGGTTGCTTGCCGGTGGAACTGATACAGGGACACACTCCAATTTTTTAGTGGTTTCTCAGGCTTTTAGTGGTTTCTTTAGTGGGGGTGAGCAGAGTTAGGGGGCCTGTGAAAAAGAGAGAAGCCTGAGTAAAGTTTGGTCAAGACAAAGTAGATGGTAAGAAATGGGCAATTGTGACCACTTGGTCACTACTGTTTATGATTACCATGGGAATTAGATGGCCATCCATGTGCAAAGAATCGAGCATGGTAACTATCACAGACCACAGAGGCAAACTCAAAGAACTCACTGACGCTCCATGAGACAATAGAAATGGTGTCCAACAACACTAGTTTGATTCTTCCCAGGCCTTAATTCCTTCTAGCACCTCAAGATACATGAAATCATGTAGTTAGGCTTTCTTGTGGATTAGATGAGTTTTAACTGAAATATAATTCCCACTGAGATGAGAAGAACTCATAGTTGGACCTTTGCTCTGTGTGTTTCAAATTGGAGAGATATAAGATTTTTGAGGTCAGACCTGTGTTTTCAATATATGTCTGATGAAGAATAAATGAATCAATGAACACATGAACTGGAGGACATAGGCCAGGCAGGACTGTGATATGCAGAAGGAATTGTGCAGTGGGCCACAGAGGATGGATACATCATTGAAATCCATGGCACTACAGGGCAGAGCATTTTGAGAAACTTGATATTGAAGAAGTAAGGGGTATTGTGGAGAAAGATAAAGACTGCTGGGCTTTTTTTCCCTCTGTAGTGAAGACTTCTGCCATTTCTGCTCTTACTTTGCCCATATCTAACAGTGATAATGATCTCCAAATGAGGTATAAAATTCACCCTCTAAAAAATATAAATTCCCCAAAATGAAAGTTGGTATGATCAAACAGCAGTCTGCTTTAAGATGAAGGAATTGCTCTTGAAACGAATAGTGTCCATTACTTCAATTGGACATTGACACCCAGCTCCCTTTCCTTCCTCCTTTCTTTTCCACCTCATTAGAAATGATTAACTATTACAGACATGCATACAGTGTAAAGGAACAAAAAGGACTGATTTCCAAAAGCAGCTTCCTATTTTGTAAAAAAAAAACAAAAAAACTATAAGATGAGAAAGTGACTGTTTTCAGTGTTTGCAGCTTTCTTGTCCTTTCTACAAGCTTACCGGAGCCACCAGTTTGCTAGAGAGGACTTTTTTTTGCCTCTTTCACTGGATATTCTTTCTCTTGACTTTTTCTCTGTGTTTACTGAACACAGGATACCCTGAACTACAATTGATGTCTGAGACATTTTCTCCGGATTGTTTGTGCCAACACCCTTTGATGCAGAGTGGCCTCTCTCTGCTTGCTGCATAGATATGGAAACCAGTGGATGAAAAAGTACAGTAAAAAGTATTGATGCTTATCCAATTTAAATTATCGTGCCCTTGCTCATGGTGACAGAATCATTTGGTCGAAGGAATGTCTAAGCTATGAACAATCAGATTAAACCTTTCCATGCTTCATAACAAGCAAGAGGGTACATAAATATATGGGGAGAGCATTGGAATATTCTGTATAAGTATTTTAAGGATTATCTGTGAAAACTAAAATAGTACCTAACATGAAATAGGTGCTCAAAAAAGGAGGAAGTGTTTCTTTGGTTTCTAAAGATATTTTATTAAGCATTTCAGTAGTTTTCAAGATTTTCAAGTAAGTCATTTATTCCTTGGAAGAACACAATTTATTTTAATAAAATATAGAAATATGATTTTGTGTATCTCCAATATTATATTATATATATTCTATCATTATATGATTACATATGTCATATAATGCCACCAAAAATATGCTTAATGTCTGCATAATTTAAGATCATTTATAGTTTTTTTATAGGAATTAGTGGTTTTAATGGGATAGGCATAGGGTTACTGAAATCATTATAGACCAGTGATTGCCAAACTTTAGCCTACATCAGAATCACCTGGAGGATATGTTAAACACATTGCTGGGAAGAGGCCAATAATTTGCATATCTAACAGGTTTCAGGTAAAGTTGATATAGCTGGTCTAGGGAACCACATTTTGAGCCCTTGTAGCCCAATGCTGATAATGAACAACCCCTGAGTATCCACCCTCTAATTTTGTCTGCTTGCTAATAAAGTTAAAAAAATTAACTTCAAGGAGTAAATTTTTACTTCCTCACCAACACTATATTAAATGCTTCCACCTCAGATTTATTCTCAGGTTTGTTCCTTCCAGTTGGAAAAAATAAAAGACTCTTATTTTCTTTTTGATTCTTATGTTTATCTCATTTTCTGTTGCGTTTAGGAAATCACAAAACCATAACAATGTTAAATAAAAACATTAAACAATGAATACCATATTTTTCTAAATTTGCGAACTAGTGTTTCCTTAGATAGTCGATGTAAGAGCTACCTTTGACCCAAGTCCAAACTACAATGTAATTAGTAAATTCTGAAGATGCTTCTAAACTAGGAATTAGTTATCAGTGCTTGTTTAATTTTTGCTTGATAGATATCTTATGTTCTCACTAAAAACCTGTTTTTCACTGAACTAGCTCCTAGGTTTCTGAAAACCTTTCCTGTAAAGAAGAAAGAGAGTTCAAGTGAGTTGCCAGAGATATAGAAACAGTCATTAGTAAAGCAAATATTTACAATGCTCTTGATGTGGGAACCTGCCTTATTAGGACTGTATGTCCTCAAGGAGTTCCAGGCATGCAGAGCCAAGGGAATCCTCTGTGACTCTTCTTGGAGAGTAGATCTTTTTAACCTAATATCATCTACCTCACCTTCCTGTTCATTTCATACACTTCCATATCCATTCTGGCTATTGGGTAGTATAATCATGTATGAACAATTAGGACTTCTAGCTGTTTCCATTCAAGTCCCTTAGCAGGGGAGCAGACTTAGTGGTAATAATGGTCTCAGTAATATAATTATCTTACTAGGTAATTAAATTACCTGGTCTGTGGTAATTCTGTTATACCACAGACTAGATAATTTAATTAGCACAGAAATTTATTTGGCTCACAGTCCTGGAGGCTGAGAAGTCCAAGAGCATGATATGAGCATCTGGTGAGAGTCATTCCATGCAGAAGGTGAGAGCAGGCACAGGAGACAGAGAGAGAAATGGGGGGCAAACTTATCCTTTCACTGGGAGCCCACTCCTGTGGTAACTAACCCATACACGCAGTAACGGCATTAATCCGTACCAGAGGGCAGAGCCCACATCACCTAATTACCTCTTAAAGTTCCCACCTCTTGATACTGTTACAATGGCAATTAAATTTCAACCTGATTTTCGGAGGAGACATTCAAAGCATGGCAATAACATTACAGACAGCCACCTATGGCCTAGAGGAATAAAGCTGTTATAGGGGAGAGACCACCCTTCCCTCTGCAAGAAGGAAGGCCCTGTGATAATTTGAGAAAGTCACTATCTAACATTTTCTGCTTATGCTTTGAAAGCACAAGTGAGACCAGAGAAGGGAGGCCTAGAGAAAACCCCCTTTTTCCTAGCAGGTTACAAAATTTGGGGGTTAGGGACTGAAGAGAGTATATGGATAAGGAGGTGGTTCTCTAGGAAGAGTCACAGAATTTCCGGATGAACCAAATGATAACCACTGTGCACTTGTCTGATCATGTATCATTTTTCTGTGACCTGAATTTTGCTGTGGAAAGTTTTAGTAAGGAAAGCAGTTAAGGAGGTGTTTCAAAACAGAAGCTAGAAATAGAAGAAAGCAAAGGAAGTTTGTGCCAGGATCAAAAAAAAGAAGAAAAAAACTGACTACTTAGGTAATCCTACTAAGATTTTAAGAACCAGTAGTTCCTTTTAGACGTGGATTCTAGTAGGTGATGGAGAAATGTTCTGGGAGCTTCCTCTAGTGCTAATTCTTCTATTTTGCAGTGTCCTTCAGGTTCGCCAGGGTCCATTAGAATAATATGACATTGGAGGTTTTGTTTAGAGCCTCTTTTTTTGATCTCCTCTTGGTATTTTCTCATTTAACTAAGCCTCTTTTTACGGAGGCTAAGAATCAAGAGTCTTGTAAAAAATCATTCTGTTCTTCCTATCCAGTATTAATTGTCTATTAAGAGTACTAAGAATGCTATTACTTAGAGTTATGATTTAGGAGCTATGTTAAGATCTAGCAAAAGTGGTAGAAATTTGTCTTAATGTGGTGAAAATTGTATCCTAATAATGAAAACTCAGGAAGGATGGAAAAGTGAGATTTGCCTGAGTCACTAAGGGACTGTTCTTGAAAGACATCCACTTAAGGAATCTGAGTCCTCTTCACCCTGGCACTAGCCTCAGTGAGAAATGACCTGGCAGAGGAGGCAGAGTTAGGAACCTGAGCAGACACCTATCAGGAGAGCTGGCTCTAAACGTGCCAATAAATCTCTCTTTCCTTCGGTATAGCTCCGTAAATAAGCATCGTTCTCCTTCCATTCGGCTCCTCCAATGCATTTACAGCTCCTTAATTAGACATATGTCTGCTATTTATTACCATTTAAAAGGGCAAGTGGTTAATGTCCTACTGTTGAAAATTCCTAGTAATTAATTATTAACTAAATAAGCGCTGCTCCTTCTCTACTTACCTCATCTTCGGTTGTGTCTCCTTGTATTTACACGTTAATATGGAGTAATTAAATGATGGCAGGAGAAGTGCCTCAGAGCTGGCCAATGTCATCAGCATTACAATGGCTCTGTGGCTCACCCTTCCAGTCTTCATTAGACTATTTCTAAAGGATAGAACAGACAGAGGGGGTTGATTTCACCAGTTGTCCTGACTTCCTCAGGTCATGAGATCAGTTTCCCATAGTTATAAATTGGAACAAATTACTTTTATTTTCATCTTTAAAAGGGAGGTGTGATGAATGAGAACTACAGATCCCAGCATGCAAAGCAGTTTCACAGCACTGATCAGAAACAGACATTACATAAAGAGATGTTTCATCTTCCTGAGATGTCCCCAGCAGTATAAAGGAAGACAACTGAGGTCATCATAAAGCGCTTCTGTGCCAAATTTGGCTTGAAAACTACTTTGTCCGCATCTGACTCACATCATGCCTGAGGGATCCAGAGGGAAAATGCTTAAACAAACAGCTGGTGGTTAAGCTTTTACTGTGTCTCATAACAATGTCAATGGTAACCAAACGCTGTGTACTTAAAAGCATCTCTCATCGAAGAAACTTGAAGAGCTTTACACAGGATAACTTATTAGAGCTTTCAACATCCCTCTTAGGTAACTAGGAGGCAACACAATCTCTGGTGTACAGATGGGGAAACCAGTGAAAAAAAGGGCAAATCACTTTTTCTATTTCTGCAGACTAACTCAGTAGCAGTCCTGGGAATAGAACGTATGTCCCCTGAGTACTGTCCGCCTAGGACCGCATGCATAATAAGTTCTTTGTCAGAAACTCTGTATGTACAATTAAAGCAAAGAAGGAGTTACGCTTTTTAGTCATTGTGTATATGAGAATCAGTAAACCAACTCGTGTTTCAACTTCCAGTTCTTATGTTTTTACATAGTTATTATGCTCTTGGTGTGACAGAAAGACCATTGACTTTGGAGTCAGATAGATTCACCACCTAACTAGCTGTGAGGCATTGTGCAATTTATCTTACCTCTCTGAACCTGAAAAAATAGGGAAAATAATATTTATCGTTCACAGTGGCTATGCCTATTTTTACTATGTCTATAGTTAAGACTGGATATTTCTCAGTGTGTTGAACATAAAGGGAAAGTTTGTACCAGTCTTCCAGGTGTGATTAAGTTGCTAGGCAAGAAAGCTCAATTTAATAAATACCCACTGCTTCCTCCCAACATAAAATGCCAGAAGTGGAAGGATGCTAAATATTCTTCTCCATTCAGATTTCATTTTCAGTGGTTGTACATTATAGATTTGTCATTTTAAAATAAATTTTCTATTTTAGTGAATTTCTCCAAAGGATGAAAACATTCTTTCTGTGCTTGTAGAACGAATATGTAGTATTGATGATTGACATTTGTCTCATCTATTTATTTATTTATAGCAATGTTATCATTTTATAACTGTAACTTTTTATATAAGTCACATTTTCCAATTATAGGCAATATATACTCATTATACAAAACTTAAATGATACAGATATGTGTAAAGAAGGAAATAATAGTATTTGGTGTATATTTCTTTAGGATTTCTTCCAAGAACATTCTCAGAGTCCCGGTTTTGTCCCTAATTATTTTATAGAAAGTATTATAACAACAAGTTTGTGTGACAGTCACCTCAAAGGCTACCCCTTAATAAATTTACATCAGGCTCTGATGTACCATCTTATCCACCATGGTTCACAAAATAGTATATTTTAATATTAGATAAAATAGAATGAAGCTTGTTAGAGTCTGTGTTCATAGAAGCATGTAGCTCAGCACTTGTCACTAGGATAGGTCCACTTGCTGAATGACAGTTGGACCTGAAGTTAAGAATAAATACCATCAAATGGCCACCTGGGAAGCTGGGCTTAGTAGGTACTGCCCTCTGGATTGTTCCTGCCATGCTCGATTTACAAACCCTAGCGTGCAAATTCATCATTTTACATGACAGGGTAAATCAAGCATGCAAATCATGTACTTCAGTCATGAAGAGTGCTACGTGAACAGTAAACAACAATGTCTTAAGACTAAAGAAACCTAAGCTTGCCTCCATAACTCACCATTTGCTTTTGTGCAAATCCTCAGGCTATACTTGGACCTTTCTCCTAAAACAAAGCGTTTGTTGCAAAGGCTGGAACATAGGTAATATAATCTTGCTGTATCCTTACTGGAAGGGGAGGGAGCAGCATAAAGGTTTGCTACTCTTGAGAATCAGTATTTTTAAACATTTGCAATACTCAGTATTGACAGTCAACTAATGGTCATCAGTTGCTGTGGACTGAGGTCATTTAAATTTGACTTGTATTTTAATTACGTTCGCATTTTTGCATCTAAAAGCAAAGCTATTTCTGCTTTATTCAGAACAGTCTTTTAGGCTTTCATTTGTATCTGCTTCACATAGGTGTTTGATGGATGCGTGGTTGGAAAGACACATACGTAAATAATATACGGTATAGACAAGTAAATGAAAGATGGATTGAGAGAGGGATACATAAATGGATGATGAACTGATGAGAATGTACTGTGTGTTCTCTTCACAGACAGACATGCTTGGCAATTTTTTTCAGTCTTCTTAAAGAAACTTGAAATTTAAATTTAAAAAATTCAATTAGTGAAGGCAGAAAGTTAAATTTTCTTCATACTCTCACAGCAGATGCTTTGAGAATCACAGACAGGTGGCTTAAGAATTACTAAAAAGAGCCATCATTTGTCTTTTTAATTTTCCACATCCTTTTCTTGTCATAATTTCTTCCTTTGTATTTTCTCTTTTTACCTCTTTCTAGGCCTCATCTTCCTTTTCTTTATACTTACATTTTCTACTGCCCTATATACTAATTTTTTTCTCTCAACTTTCCTGTTTCTCTCTTTATTTTGTTCCATCTAATTTCTGTCAGAAATGACCAAACATTTATTGTACAGGAGCGTAGAGGGGAAGGAGACCAGGAGGAGGTAGGCTTTTCGAAAAGAAATATGAACACTATTCCAAATTTACCATTTCCCCCACTACTGCAACAGCGAGCATTTTCTACTCCTAACCAAAGAATGAGGAGAAGATGCAAAGAAAATTGGGAGGTTAAAGTGGAATTATTTGTTTTAAGTATCAATTAAAAGTAAGAAGGGCAGGAAGCAAATGTATGACAAAATAGTAAAAACAGAGGCTAAGAGACACATAATCAAGAAGGAAGCCACCAAGAAAGGATCCACAAGGGTATTATTCTTCCTGAAAGAGGGCCATGCCTCCAAGTATATATATTCTTTGATAATAACTCTTTGATGCTGCTTATGGATTCCAAGTTATACTTTATGTTATAAACTTTAACCTGTATCTATGGTGTGATTTCCAAGGCATAGAAAGTGTTGGGTGTTTGGATAAATCTCTTTGTGTGTTCATTTATTCAGTGTTGGTGTTTGTGTCTTGTACTGCTTCATAAGATACAGCCCCAAACTCCCCCAGGTCTCAAATAAGTGATCATTCGAAATAGAAAGGAATTTAGGGCACCGTGTTGTTTACCTTTATTTATTTATTTTGGCAGGTGCACACTTTCAGATTTTAGCCAGAGCTAAAAGAGGGTATTAAAAAAAGATAGAAATCTAACTGCCATGTGAAAATTACATCATTTGGATTTGCAGCAAAATGAACATAGGGAAAACCCAGAAATATCATAAGGTTCTTTCATGAAAGTCCAGATAATTTTCTAGGCTCACACACCAATGATAAACTCTAATTTTACTTGTTTCTAGTTTATCCAACTTCCAGTAGTTCTTTCTTTTTCTTCCCATTAAGATTCATGTATACATCTTTCCTAACAGATCAGAAGGGTAGGTTCTACTTCCCCGGTATTAACTAACTTGCATGATCTTGGGTAGGTTTCACGATCTCCTACTCTGTGGATACAATATTTGCACCTGAAGAAAAGGATTAACCTATGTTACCTCTAATGAATCTTCTAGATCTTAGTACTTACGAGACTCACTAAAAAATATTCTGCTCTTTCTTATTTTGTACTTAGTGCTCCTATAGATCACAAAAACTGCTCAGTTGCATAGAGTTTTGCATGTTGTTTGATTGTTGTTCATCTAAAGTCAAGATGCCACACCCCCTCTTCAACTATTTATCATATTGGAAACGTTTCATATAGCCAATGTGTCTGTTACTATCAGTGTCTCAGTCAGACAAAACATTCAATGAGTGGCATTTTTGCAACCCAGACAGATAAGTCCCCAGCACTGTCTGTCTCCCAGACACTCCCCACCTGTCTTCTGTCCTTATCAGGAAGATAAGTAAATGGCTCATGTTCCCCATAGAAATAATTTAGTAGCTTGTCTGTCTAGAAGGTAATGGCATGGCATCTGTAATTCCTGCAATTTTGATAGTGTAAGATAATAGGAAATGAGACACCCCCAAACTGCAACCCAGATAGCCCTGTTGTCCAGAGTGGCAAATTGCTCTGGCCTCCTACTCACAGAAATATTGCGGTCAGTACCAACCAACTATGCTTGTTCTTAGAGTCTTTTCAAGCTGCCTATCTTTAGGAAGCAAATACATTACTTTTGGACTACTTGTCTCATAGATAGGTTAATTTGAATAAAACCCCTGGCCTCTGAATCTAGTGATCTTGAGCTCTTTTTATTCCCATTTCACATTGATGATTCACCTTCTTTTCAATAAATGCTTATTTTGTACAATGTTAACATATCCAAAAGTTCTGAATTGCATTATTATACTGACTTTAGGTACTAGAGAATGAGACATTTAGGAGGAGAGAAACAGAATTGCCATATGTCTGAATATCTATATAGAAGAGAAGAAGAAGAAAATTTCTAAGGAAGAGTTATTTCTCCTGTAAATTCTGGTGTGGCTTTTGATATTTACTGCAACAAACAAAATTTTGTCCCCTGTCTTGGAATCATATGAAAAGTCTGAGATCAGCTAATGAGAAGAAAAAAATCCATTTTATTCAAGTAAATTAGAGAATGTTTTTGTGATCTGTAGAGATACAGAGTAGTTTCACTGTCATCATCATTATCATTGTAGTAATAATGATAGCATGTCTTCTTTTGGCTGTATGACTTATTTACACTTATACTCCCATCTAGCCATTCATCTACCCACCACATTGTCCATTCATCTATCCCTCCATTCATCTATTAATTACACAAATGTCTTCTGTGCGTACACACTGTGTAAAGCACTATGCAAGTAACTAATAAGGAACTAGAAATGGCCTTCTTAGAGCTTACAATGCCTATCTATTTAAACCAATTATACCTGGTACTAACTGAGCATATTTTTACTTTATTAGAAACCCCTCAAAAGAAAGCAGATATTAATATTTGCTAGAACATTAAAAATAGAGAGAATTCCAGCTTTCACTATTGAATCACAAGAATTAGACCCTTAAACTTGATTTTGCATTTACAACTGAATCTAAAACTTGCAATTAATATAATCATGAAACAAATAGAATATTCATACTCATTCTTGCATTCCAAATGGTGAACTTTTTAACCTTCAATTTCTTTCATTTCTTATTGATTTAGTTGTGAATTAAAACTTTAATACTTTCCCCTTAAATCTCTTATTTTAACATGTAAAAGATTCTACGCCAAACTTACATTTTGCAACTTTTCATGTGGCTAATCAATCAAGTATGAGAGATATTAACTGTATCAATCTTGAGAAAGTATGTAAAATAATAAACCCATATAATTTCAATCCATAAATTTTTAAGAGCACACAGAATCATTTCAATTAAACTTTTAGCTAAATTTTATTAACATGGACTTGGTTAATGCAGACTCTCCAAGTTGCAGATTGTAGAATGATCAGATTTGTTTCAAGGGTTTTTTTTTTTTTTTTTTTTTTAGACAGAGTCTTGCTGTGTTGCCGCTGGTAGAGTGCAGTGGTGGCAATATATTAGTAGCTCACTGTAACCTCAAACTCCTGGGCTCAAGCGATCCTTCTGCCTCAGCCTCCTGAGTAGCTGGGACTACAGGTTTATATCACCACGCCTGGCTAATTTTTTCTATTTTGTTTGTTTGTTTGTTTAAGTAGAGACAGGGTCTCACTCTTAATCAAGCTGCTCTTGAACTCCTGAGCTCAAGCAACCCGCCCACCTTGGCCTACCAAAGTGCTAGGATTACAGGCGTGAGCCACCATGCCTGACCCAATTTTTTTTTTAAGACTAGCTTTAGAAAGTAAAAAAAAAAAAAAAAAACTTCCAAAATACTTACTTAACTGTTCAATAAACTGGAATGCAAAAGCAAATTCTAGGATATGTATCTAGGTATCTAAATGCATTCAAAGTGATTTTTATGGAAATAAAAACACATTGCTCATTGTCCCCAACTCTTCGGCATTCACCTCCATTGCCCACTGGCTCTGGCTGTGAGTGACTGCACTGCCTCTTTTAGGTTTAGACTTCCTTGTTTTTTTTTAAATTTCCACTCCCCAGATTAACTCACTTGGTTGCCCCTATTGTTACTGTTCATGCAAAGATAGTTCTATATACCTTCTTTCTACCTGTCTAGCCTAATAGATGGAAATGGTGTCTATCCTCGTGCAGATTCCAACATATTGGATGTTTCAAGTCTCTAAAAATTTCCCAAGTTACTATCCCTTAGATATAATGTCTTTCATTTCCAAAATGAGTATCATTACTTCTATGAAGACTGATTATTCTCATGGTAGTTTCATAATCATTCACATATGCACATAGGTAATACTTATAGAAGTATGAGTATTTGGAGGCATTAAATATTTTATAATAAAAATTTACCCTTTGTATAGAAATGGAGATTATTTTTGTCCATGTTTATCATTATAATGGAGACTCATTAGAGGCAGACCACAAAGTACTGAATTTCATTCATTTATCTATTTTTAATTCTAGAAATATTTATTACATTTTCATTGGGTAAGGGATATAGGAAGGGTATCAAGATGTTTTCTTTAAAGAAAACATAGATTCCTCTTAGGATGGTGAGTCTATGTGTGATATGAAAAGACAGACTCATAATTTAGAATAATATAGAAGAAATATTTTATGATATGAAGATAAATAAAATAATAAAGATCCAAGATATTTGCCCACTTGAAAATGTTTTTGAAACCTTGGATAAATCCTTTAACCTATGTGGGACTTGGTCTTCTTGTCTTTAAAATGAGGAATTTAAACTAGATGGTCTGTAATTCTTCTTTTCTTCAGGGTCTTTAAGCAACAGAAACCCACTTTTTATTAGCTTCAGAAAAAAACAATTGTCTTTAAGGCTGTGATTGAAAATGGCCTTAGGATGCAATGGAACCTGAGGTTTTCTAACTTTTGTGCATTGTCTCTTATTTTCTCCCTCTACATCTCTTGTTTCTACATCTTCTCTTTTCTGACATCTTTCTTCTGTGCTGCTCATTGACTTTTTCCACATAGCAGAGGACTACAGGGCTGCTGGCAGCACAGAGCTTACACTCTTACTTATAGCGTTGTAACCATAAAGGAAAGGAAACTTTTCAAGCCAACACCACCTAGAAAAATCTCTAGAAAGAGGGTTACTATTAGCCTCTATTTATTGTCCAAAATGCTATCTGCAAGCCTCTTTCTTGTTCCAGCATATTTTCCACTTTGGAAAATAAATTATTTTATTGTCCTAATTTGGAGGATGCTGATTAACTTGGTTTATGTTTTATGCCCACTCTGGACTAACCACTGTGATCAGAAAAATAGGATACAGTGATTGGCCATATCGGGATTATGTGCTAACACTTCAGTTCAGAGACAGGGCAATGTGTCAGCTTCTACTCGAAACAGGTGGATGAGAAAGGAGCAGTCCTTGAAGGCAAGACCGATGAAAGACAGATGAAAAGTGTAAAGATATGCTCACTGCACAGGTAAAACACACATATGTCCACTGTGTCAGAACCGAGTGCAAGGTATATGCAAGGAATGCTGAACAGAGGTACAGTCAGAATTAGGTGGGGTTTTATAGCATCTATATTATGTATAGATTTATCCTTTAAAACTGCAGACAGTCATATGCATACTGTGAATAAATCAACTCAGTTATGTACATGTATTCACATTGTGTGTTTGTTGATGTATATGTATGTGTGAGCATATACATACATGTGTATAAATCTCTATGTAATATATATGTGTGTACATATACTCACAATAGCCTTAACTTGGTTGAATGTCAATAAATAGCGAATTAATTATTAGCAAACTAATGTGGAGTTGTATTTATATTTCTGTAAACAGTTAAAATGATTTTTTTGTTTAAACAAAGATTGTAGTTTTTGTTAGTATTTTTTTTAAATTTTCTTACTAGTGGTCATTGAGATATAAGAGATAAGTGTTTTTTTTTTTTTTTTTTTACTTAGAGTGACACAGGTATAAATAACGTGCACACATTGTGTTTTCCTAGCCCGGTCTATCTTCAGTCAGCAGTTTCACGTGATGACAGTTTTCAGAAAGTCAAGATTTTTCTTAAATGAAAAGTGATTATTCATAGTAATAGAATTGCAAATGGTATCTTAATGAATGGATGTGCTAATGTCTATTAGATATTTATATATATTAACCTAAATTTGCTCTTTAGCCCTAACATGTGAAATCACAACTAAAATATATAATTATCACTTTAAAATAGCATGATATCAGCTGTTTCACAGTATATTTAGGAAGCAAGTCACCAAATGTTTTCCACATTGGTATAGTGAAATATATCGTTGAAAAATGACAGGAATTGAATTTTCTGTTTTGGGTTGCTGTGTTGGGCAATGGAAAAATTAAATAAGTTTCTTCATAGTCCAGCAAGTAGTTTAATTGTTTTCATTAAAAAATATGTGAATTACCTATTATGTGTCAGGTATACTGCTCGGCATTAAGGACACAAAAATAACAAGACCAAGCCTCTGATCTCAAGAAAGTTATAACCTACAGAGTGAACAGACTTGCACAATTTAATAAATGTGTTTATATTTCTATATGTATTTATTTGATGATATTATATGACAGAATGCATGTAGCCTTAACTTGGTTTATTGTCCGTGAATAGTGAACTAATTCTAAGTATGAGCTGGCTGTGAGAATTGAGGAAGAAAAACCAAATTTTGCACAAAGAATCAAGGGCTCGTCAGGCATGACTTAGATGAGAAGATTACATATGAGTCTTGAAGGATGAGAAGAGATGATAAAGTCAACAAGGGAGGGTGTAGAGTAATATAAAGAATTCTCTCCAGATGTACAGTATAGCCTGGGCAAAAGCCTTTTTCTAATTAATCTTTGCTGGATTTTATATGGAAACTCTGAGATATTCAGCATGTGGCAAAATACAGAGAGATATTAAGTGACCAATAATTTATTTTAAGCTCTTACCTTGCTCATATCCTGTATGTCCTGGGGCCCAGGGTTCACCCAGGAAAATACAAGGCTAATAGCAGAACAGCGTCACAGTGGGTCTTCTCTTGTGGGGATCTGAACTTACATAATCATTTCCTGAAGGTCAGGGTAAAGAGATGGGACACTATTTGCTAGTGGATCCATCACATGACATCTAGTGCCCATGCACAGGTGACTATAGCAGTATAATAAAATCATTGCAGATATAAAAGAAATGTAAAAGTGGAATATGAAACAAAATGTACTCAGAAAAAAAGAATGATGCCTCAAAGAAATAAGATTAAAGTGGCTGATGTGGATAAGTCAGCCATGGAAGGACACCTGACTTTTTGGATGCTTAATGACAATGCCAAATGTTAACACATTTGCCCATCTGGTGGATTAAGACTTAAGTTAGAGGAAAGGGAAACTTTCTCATTAGAAGGCTATACCCTAGTAATGCAAAGTAAGAACAAAATTAATTAGCCAGCTAGTTTCTACAAGAACATATAAGGGAAAAAAGAAATTCAGGATTTATCTTGAAATTTGTGGAAAGTATTAGTCTAACCTTGCAGCCCACAGATTTTCCTGAGTAGTTCAAAAGGAAGGAAGCATAGAAAAGCTATTTAAGCCAGAATTCAGATTTTTTACTTTAATTTTGAAGCTTTTCTTGGCTTTTCTATTTCTTTTCTTTAATCCTGGCCACGAAGCTCAGGGAACACATGCACCCAGCACTCTGAATACAGTCTCTTCCCATATCTTGCAAATGCTTTCTACATAAGTGAGCCTGGGACAGGGTTTGGACATGTGTATGCTTATAGATGTGCAAAGAGTTGTCAGAGTTGGTAATTCACAAAAGCTCTGGCTGCTGTTCAGTAGCTTTTGCTCAATGGGGTATAAACTTGTGGATCAAAAAGAATTCTTTCTCTCCATGATTCCATAGAGCATCTGACTTCAACCTGCAGAGTCAGAAGGCAAGACCCAGACAGAGTATTTCTTAACACTAACTATACCACAACCCCTCTTATTGACAAAGCTTCTGTGCTCTCACCGGTCCTCAGCAGGAGTTTTTCTGTATTGTCCGTTTCCGGCACTGCTCTTCTGCATTTGATCCTAACCACTTTGCAACATTACCTTTCCTCTCTTTTCCAATGTTTTCTACAGTGTGTTCCTGCCAATTTCACTTCTTAATATCTTTCTTCCTTAACATTTCAATTCTCTCCCTTTTTATTTTCCTCCCCCATTATTATTAATACTGCCCATGCTCAGCCCTATATTATTAAATATTTCTTGCTTAGGTCTTTGGAAGAGAGTCGAATGGGATTCAACGCTCTGTATTTCCCCTCCAATTATTACACTCTTTGTAGTTACAGCTTTCTAAATGCCAATACCACTCTAATTATATCACTGCTTTTCTTACAATGCTTCAATTGCTCCCCATTATTCTTAGACTAAAATTAAAATTTCTTCCAAAGGCAAACAAGCTCTTTGTAATCTTGCCCCTCCTGACCTACCTTCATAGTCTTATTTGAAATCATTCTCCGCCTACTTTCTCCTTCCACCTCTGCCTTTCTTTTAGTTTCAATCTATCTGAAATTTAACCATACTGAGCTTACTCCACGTCTTCCAACGTGCAATTTTATCTTTCACAGCTATCTTCCAACCATTCCCCTATCCAACTCTAATTTTTCCTTTGGTCTTTATCTCAGTACTCACCTCTGGGAAGCTTTCTCTGACCCTTAGTTCTCTTGGTTAGGTAACCTTTATATATAGTCAACACTGTCTATTAGATTCATTTACATTATTAATATTATGATTCTGCCTCACAAGACTGCCAACTGCTTGAGAACAGTGAGGTCTATTTATCTTTGGCATCTGGCGCATAGGCTGGAACATATAGGCTCTTTATACGTGAATGGTTCATTTATGCTGAGAACATATTCAAGATAACTTATCTTCTAAATTAAAGATCTGTCTATGCTTCTACCAGAAAAACAAAATATTCTTCATCCTCCTCAAATACACTTTTCTAAAGTTCTTCTACCAGAAGAACAAAATATTCTTCATCCTCCTCAAATACACTTTTCTAAAGTTTCTCCAAACATATTCCTTCTTTGGGTGATACTCTCATGGAATCCAAGTACTGTATGATCCAAGGAGCATCTCTTTCTTTTTCATTAAAACAAATAAAAATTCTTAAAAACCTCTATCCTTCATAGAGCTTTATTAATCAATCAATGTTATTGAAATTATTTATTGATTCGTAAGTATTTGAATACCTAGTAAGCAAGACACTCTCCTAAGGACTCAGGATTTAGCAGTTAGAGAGACAGTGTCTCTGATCACACACAGTCATCTCATAGAATCTTCTCTCTCCTCCTTTCTCCCCTCTTCAATGAGCACTCACTCTCAACAGTAAGTTATTTGCATATTTTTACTATCTTTTTTCTCAGTGAACGTTTATTTAGCAGGTACTATAAACTAAATGGATGTTATATATTGAGGATATATTGTGGAGCTCAGGATGATAATGCAATACAAAGCCACGTTAGGTCTTTATTATGTGTTTTAAATTTACAGTTCTTTGTTTTTCTGCATTAGATTGTAAACTTTGGAATGGTAGAGATCATATTTACCAATCTTGTATCATTGTATGCCATCAGATACAGAATACTGTATAAAAGAGATATTCAACTTTGTTTTAGAAGTTAAATATTTATATAGAAAACAGCATGAGAAAAAGTTACAAAACACTATATAATGCACTCAAGTGGGAGATAGGCATCCTAACAAATTTACAGATGTGTGCCCAGGGCAAGAAGAATTTCAGGCCTTTCCTGGGGCTACATAGATAACCAGTGGCTGAGCTTGGCCTAGAATCTACCTGACCATGTTGGACCCTTATAGCTACTCATGCCACAAGAGAAAAATGCTTTCTCTGAGTGGTGGCTTTCTCTGAGTTAGTTTTTTTTAGAGAAATTTCTATTTATTTTCTGCTATATTCACTTAACTAGAACTTTAGCAAGAATATATTGCCTGCCTGTTCATTTATTCGTTTGTGCATTCATCAAAATAATTATTGGGCACCCTCTTATTCTCTGGCAATGTTCTAGCACTAAGCACTATAGTAGTGAACAAAATACACAGAAATTTCTGTCTTCAAGAAGCTTACATTCTGGTGTAGGGAGAAAGAAAATAATATAAGTAAATAGATAGATATTTAATATGTTAGATAGTGATAAGAGCTATAAAAACTAAGTGGAAATGGATTACAGTTGCCAATGGTGTGTGTGTTTGGAGGGGTGTGTTTTAAATAGGGTAACCTGAGAGAAAAAGCCCTCCAGGTTGAAGCAACAGCAAGTGAAAAGGCCCTAAGGCCAGAGCTTGCCTGGAGAATTCAAGGAATAGCAAAGAGACCCTCGTGGAGAAAGGAGATGAGATCAAAGAGATAACGAATACCAGGTCTATAGAGCTCTACAGGTCACTGTTGAGACTATAACACTAACCCTTTTAAGACTTTTACACTTTGAGATGGAAAGACATTGGCAGAATTTGGGAAGAGGAGTGATATGATCTGACTTATACCTGGCTCTTATGTTGAGAATAGATGGCAGGGTGCAGGCGGGAAGCAAGGAGATCAATTAGGAGAATACTGTAATAATATTGTAATGATGGCAGCTTGGAGAAAAGTAATAGCAGTGGAAGTGGGAAAAGTGATCATATTTTGGATTTGTTTTGATGAGAGAAATAAGATTATTTCATGATGAATGAAATATGGAATGTGACAGAAAGAGGAATCCAAGGTTTAACTGGAAGGATAGGGCTTCCAAAAATTGAGATAGAGAAAACAATGAGTAGATATCAAAGAGAAAAGATTGAGAGTTATGTTTTGGATATAGGAAGTTTGATGTGTCTGCGAGACTCTTGAGGGGAGATGTTGATTAGACCAATAGACGAACACGTCTAGAGTCCCAGGGAGATGTCCAGGATGAAGATATGATGGATATGACATTAGATCCTGCAGAAAATAGAAAGTAGCTCTAAAATATCATCTCTGCTTTCTAGATATGAATAATTTACTGGCTGGACATGATATATATGTGAAAGTAATTAGCAAGCAATGTAGAGTAGCAGATGTGGTTATTTTTACAATGTGTATGTGTACCAAAATGAGTGCTGAAGAATATAGGTGTCATAAAACCACAGCAAAGGGAGATGTATACCCAGGGATGGGTCCATAGGAAGAAATGGTTCAAAGTAGCTTGAAGCCTGTGATGAATTTCAGTAGTTACACAGGAGAAAGGGATCCTAGGCCCAGAAGTTGGGGAGTGAGAACAACACAAACCTCTTGAAACACAGATGAGCTCTTTCTCCCTGTCTAACAATGGGTGTGTGGAAGTCAGAAATTAGATTTTAGAGGATAGGATTGCATAAGAAGGGATGTGAATTTGATCTGGTAAAGATATCACTAGAGATTTTTTAGTTAGTGAATAACATATTTAACGCATTGTTTTTTCAGTAAATGCATCTGATGGCCACATTGAATATATTTAGTTTTGTAAATTCAGCTTTAGTACTTCCTCCAATACATTGTTCAATAGAGCCTGGAGCCTAATTAAAAATGAAAAAAATCTGATTCCATATCTTTTGAGATACCTTTACTGTTGTAAAATATAAGTAAACCTAACAAAGACATCCAAATACTATTGTTATAATATTGTTAAGTTTATAATTGTGACCATTATGAAGCAGTCATATTAATGTTATGAATTTTGATAGTCTAGAGCAATATTATATATATATATATTTTTTTTTTTTTTTTTGCTGTAGGAGGGCTGTCAACCATGTAAGAAAATAGACAATTTTCTTGTGGCTCATAAAAGCCACCCTACAAAAGGGGAAAGTAACAATAGGAACTAGGGAGGTTGAAATACTTTAGAAATCAAAACACGTTCCCCTTCTGTAAAGTAGTTGTACTTGCCGTGTTTCTAGTCACACCTTAGTTTGCCAAGCAGACTGTATAATCTGAGTCTTTCTCTAGAGATAATACAGGGTGCACGCCTCTTCAAAAAAGGGATTTGTGCTTGCTGGCAGCTTCCTGAGCTCTGTTCTGTCTAGTAGTTAAGATCTCCAGAGTGGCTTATGGGCTTTATGTAATTTCTATCTGCACCCAGACAGCCGGACTTCATTTCATTTTATTTGCATTTAATAAAAAGCCGTCTTTCCTTAGCTGTTAAATTGGGAATTATCAAACACCATCAAATCCTTCTTTTCCATATTCAGGCTACACTTACTTTGAAACAGACCTACTGGTAGCATGCTGGTTCCAGGGAAGAGCTGAGTTGTGTGCCATGTATTTCAGAGTGGAAACTGTTCTATTTCTTTTGGGGCTACAAATGCTATGTCTGATCTAATGTGAACACTGGGTAGAGAAAGCTTTGTGGTGGATTCATCTTTAATTATTAAAACAGAAGAGATCATCCATGACCCTTTGAAGTTCTTATTTTATTTTCAGAAAAGGAAATGAATGTACAAGTTACTACGTGTGAAGCAAGGTAGGTCGCTAAGGTAAAAAGAAAAAAAAATAGGAAAAGAATGACAGAGGTGGCACAGTAAAGTAATTCCCAATGCTGGACTCACTTGGAATCCAAGTGGGTCCTTGGTTTTGCACGAGAAAAAATTCAAGAGTGAACTGACAGTACAAAGCAAAAGCAAGTTTTATTTAGGAAACATATTAATGGAAGATCTACTCCACATATAGAAGAGGCTGGTTCTCCCTGCTGAGGAGACTAGCACCTTTGGTTGTATTTATTTATTTTCATTTAAGCAATGGCTTAATCACAAGCTAAGCAGGGGAGCACTATTCATGTTATTTTCTTGGAAAGGGGTGGTTATTTCCTGAAACTGGGAATCCTCCCCCCTCTTTTTGTTATTACTTCATAAGGTCCCTCCCAGAATTGTCATGGTGTCATGGGAGTTTCTTTTAACATGCTAATATATTATAACTAGGGTATAATGAGCTGCAAGGTCAATCAGCAGCTAATTTCCTTACCATCTTGGTCTTAACTTCTGTCACCACACCTTGTTTTTGATCAGGATGGTTAGGGGCTTTTGATTCTTGTGTTGAGCAGTGCCTGCCTGCCAGTTCCCTGCCTTAGAAGGAATGGAAAGTAGAGAGGATTAGTGATTACAAAGGGGAAAGGAACTGTAGGAATGAGACCAAAAGACAGAGATGGTTGCCTTGTAGGAAGCTTGTGCACAGCTCTCAACAATATTTGGAAACGAGTGGATTTGAGATCTCTTCTCTGGATCATTGTCAGTCGATGTAAATGTGACTGTATGTTGGCAGCCATGGGGCTTTTAAAAGCTAGTGATTGAGGAAAGAATGAGGGATGAAGGGGGAAGATTTTACATATTATATCTTGCTGAGAGATTGTATCCTCTTCTGATGGATTAGGGGGAAAAAACATAGTAATTCAACGAATTGGAGAAGCTGGAATGGGATGAGGAATTGAGAGGAAGAAAGAGTCATGGCCAGAATAAAAAGTCACTTGATATCAGGTATCAAAGATCTTAGTGTGTGGTTTCTCTTAATGCCTAAATTTGTCCAGTCCTCATAATTAGAAAGTGAGCTTAACGAGTGGCTGCCTGAGTTAAGCTCTAATGAAGCAGGATTGTAGCAGGTTGGTATCTGTTACACAGAAGCACTTGTGCACGGGAGTGACAGGAAGGTGTCCCTTTTCAGGGGACAACATCACTAAAGCTTTCCTCTGGCTCAGTGTATGGATGGAATTCTTCATGGGCCTAGGCCAGAGGTGTGTGTTTTTATATATGTGTGCGTGTGTGTGTGTGTGTGTGTGTGTATATACACACATACATATATATATAATTGAAATGTAGGAGGCAACATTTAATTTTTCACTTGGAGAATCTTTTGAGGTAATCACATCCAAGTTCCCACTCAGTGTAGAAATTTCTGTCTGTATCATTCACAACCAGTGGCTGTTCGGTCTGTTTATTTTAAATAATATTCCAGCTAAAACTGTCATCTTTTGTTTAACTAGACAGGCTGCAGCAGTAATAATTAGTTATGGGAATGCTTGCTCCTTGGTCCAAAACTTCCACACTCTTAGAAATTGGAGTTTATATTATGCCTGAAATTCCATTTTTATTGTTTTAAATAAAATAAAATTTGCACAAAATTCATAATAGTTTTATTGACAACAAACACTTTCTAGATTGAGAAGTCAATAGAGAATTACCAACACAGAAGATATATTAACATCAGGTTCAAAGCTGACACTATCCACCACTGGACATTTCATGGGTATTCACTCTTGCATGTGCATTTTCCTTTTGATTTATGTCCAGGGAAGGGTTTCCAGTTGCTAAGTCTTTCCCTGTGACCCTGCCGTGCATTAGGAAATCATGTGACCAAATTTAGCAATTCAGTTTTGGGCTTTTAAGTAGTCCAGTGTAAGGAGTAAATGAGAAATAAATAACCAGAGTGTTTTTTTATCATTAGAGGGGCAAAGAACATAGAATTTGAACAAGATACAGGCCTGTTTTAGGGGGAAATCATGGATGATCCAGGAGAGTTAAGAGGCATAACTAATGTAAAAGTGACTGCAGTGTGCATTTGTGTAGCACCATTGGAGCCAAAGCAGGCCATTTGCCTATTAGCCTGTTAGAATGTCTTTTCTGCTCTCAATACAACTTTCCCACACTGACTAGCACCTTTACCATCCCTTGCCTGTCCTACCACAGCTGGAAGTAGGCTAGCTTTTGGAAGACATTGTACAGAGCTTGTGTTTGCATTTTTTTTCCTTTGTGCCATCTGTTCACAGAATAGATTACAGTTGCCTCCAGTTAAGAAACAGATTGTCTTGGCCCAAGGTCAAGAGAGAAGTCTCAGCATCCTGTCTGACTGCTAAAAACCTCTTTTCCATCCCTCCAAGATACAAATGTAACATCTGCAATTAGGACCTGGGTCCCTTGCCTGGTTCCTTTTTCTTTTGCTTAGTAATCCTCTACTGGAGATTTGCAAACACACCTCCCCTTTTTCTGGCCTGGCCTCATATTTCTTCATCTCGATGTATTTCTGTTGGGCTCATTTTTTTTTTTTAAGAAAAGATGCCTGCTGTCAGCCTCGATTTACCTTCAAATGTGTTTGTTCTCAGAACTGTGGTCCCAATGTACATTAGGGTTTGTGAAAAGAGCTAGAGTTGTCTTTTGCCAGATTAGTTTGGCATCATCTTCAAAGGACAATTTTGGATGTTTCAATCTCTTTATTTGTTTATTGGGGATCAGGAGCAGAGAAAGAGAGAAGATAGTGAAGCTGAAAATTAAATCCTGCCCAAATTGTTGGGCAACCACGTTGGAAGAGCCGTAAAGAGATGTTGTGTATAATCTATTTGCTTCCTCTTCTCCAGAGCTTTCTGTTGGCATCTAGTAAAAGAATTTTTTTTGTGTTGAAATAAGAGCCCTTATTTTTATTTTTAAAAAGATTTATGAAAGTGGAAATGTCCTGTAATTAGATCCAACCAATTCCAGAGTAAGGTGCCTTTGAGTGATAGAGGCAGCTGTTGGTGTAAATTGTCTGGAGTAGTAAAATAGCAAGAATAAAAATTGAGAATCAAAAGCCAAATGAGGCCAGGAGTGGTGGCTTATGCCTATAATCCTAGTAGTTTGGGAGGCCAAGGCAGGAGGATCACTTGAAGCCAGGAGTTTGAGACCAGCCTGGGAAATAACAAGACCCTGTTTCTACAAAAAATAAAAAATAAAAAAAAATTAGTCAGGAGTGGTGGCTCATGCCTATAGCCCTAGGTGCTCAGGAGGCTGAGGCAGGAGGATCACTTGAGCCCAGGATTTGAAGTTGCAGTGAGCTATGATGATGCCACTGCACTCCACCCTGGGCAGCAGAGTTAAACTCTATCTCAAAAACAAAATACAAAAAACCAACAAAGAACAAAAGGCTAAATGAAAAAACATGCAATATTTGTCTCTTCACCTTTACCTTCAGGTAAACTTTTGATCAAAGTTACTTGCAATCTTAAAAAATAGGATCAATGTAGGCTTTTATGTAATGACTTTCTAATTGTAAGCTGTCTCAATTTTTTCTCTTCATTCTTCTGCAGTATTTTCTCCACTGCTATACTGTTTTGTCCTATTTCTTCATTGGCTTCTGTGCCCCTCTCCCTATCTTCTTTCCCACCACCAATCCAAATACGGATACGTTTCCATGGTCTTTTTTTCTACATATTCTTTTTAGTTTGAATTGTGAAAGTCAATAATATTTTTAAGCACATTAACTCTATATCTACATCTATGTCTACATGTATATATGATGTGTCAATTACTCAATCTCAGTTTCCATGTTATTTTTATATTTCCACTGGGAAACCTTGATGCTGTTTGCCTTCTTATTTAGATGCCCACATCTAAGACTCAACTTAGCATCTTTTCCATGGGGGTAAAAAAAAAATCCTACTTTTCTATTTTAACTTCCACATGTTACTATGAAACCACTGGGCTACGGATTTGTTTGTGTTGCTTGTTTGTTATTTTTTTTATTGATACAGAATAGTTGTACATATTTTTGGTGTACATGTGCTATTTGAACTATGGTTATTGACTGCATAGACTCATTTACCCAGTCAGCTAGTGTTCACTGAGCACTTCTGTGTCTATTAGGCATACCATGACTCTTCTCTACCTGACCTTAAATATCTAATTAGTTATAATTATGGCGACTTTATTTATAATGCTGCCTGCCTCAGTCACTTCCTGTTCCTATACTTTTATTCCTAGAACCCTGAAATAGTCACTCTGTCTCCAGTTTTTCACCTCTCCCTCCATCCCGCATGCCAGTCCTTGATTAATTTTCCTACCTAAATGCTACTCCTGTCAATTCTATACTTTTAGAAACTTTTGTTAATTATATATGCTTTCAATATAAAGCAAATACTCCTTAGCCTGGTATCCATGTTCTCCACCATGCAATCCAAAATTTTTTACTAAACATGATTGTCACTATTTTCCTTCTCAAGTTTATATGTCAGATAAACATTGTGTTTTAAATATACTCTTATTCTTCTGTATCTTGGCCGATGGCTTTATTTGACCAGACAAAACTTCTCACATGCTCACCTCTCCCCCTTCAAAGTTCCAACGTCCTACTGTCAATATCCTAGTTATCTTTCAAGATCCAGTTTAAATGTCACGTCTTCCATAAAATCTTCTGTGATCACATTTGCCAGAGGCTCCAGGATGGAAAATTGCATCTTATATAAATGAAAAGAATGTATACCCTATAATTGTGTGGGGAATTCTGTAGAGGATTATTGGCAAGGTAGATTATGACTAGGTGGTGGGGTACCTTGAATGTCTGTCTGAGATGGTCGATTTTGGAAGTAAGAGATATAAAGGTATGAAGTTTTTTTTTTTTTTTTATTAGAACTAGACTTCAGGAAAATTAGCTCCATAACTAACTATAGTTTCTATTGGAGAGAAAACAGCTTCTCAGATGCTTCTTTAACTGCAAGTCCCATGATCTTAACCACTGTGCCATACTAACTAACTCTGTTATTGGCAGTTACGGTGTCATAGGGGCTTTAGGGTGTTCAAGCAGATCGGGATTATAAACCTGCCTCTACTGCTGTACTAACAGTGCAATCTTGGGCCTCTAGCAAAGTTAGTTTCCTCATCTATAAAATGAGGTTAATAAAAATAACAATTCCCTAAATTCTTTTGAGGATTAAATAAGATAATACATGTAAGGTAATTAGCACAGTTTCTGGCCTCTGGTAAGCACTGAGTAAATGGTAGCAATTTGCAATAGTATTAGTATTAATATAAATAATAATAACTACTTCTTGCTTTTTTTATGCACATTTCAAAAATTTGAATGTACACATTCCTACTAAAACTACCAAGGCTAATCTTCCTTTGCTTATATGAAACACTACCTTAAACAGTACCGAAGGCACTCATCATCTTTTAAATTATTTGCTCCGTTCAGTTTCCCAAATGATAACTAGACAGTATAGATATTTAAAAATAGACAGGCAGCCATTTTAAGGAAAGCTATTCCTATAGAATTCAGGGAGAATTACAAGAGTCTTCCTAACAATCATGAGAGGTATAGTCTGAGACTTTTGTGAATCTTTAAGTTTGCAAAGGTGAGTAGAGAATGGGAACATCCCTCAGATGTAGAGGCTGGGCAGGCTTAACGTTCCCTGCCCAGCAGCCTCTTTGGATTTGGGACCAACTTGGCCATGGTGAAATTTCAATTTATTATATTCCTTCCACCTTTAGGAGTGTTCTCAAGTAGTGGAAATAATAAAAAATAAGTCCTTGAATGGCAAGGATCTATCTTACATTACTGAAGTCAGCTTATGTGCACCTTGCTATTTGCGTTCTAAGGAGCTGTCTCATAGAATCATTAACACTTTAAATCTTAAAAAGATTTCAACCAACTTTCTCATGTGACAGATGTGAAAACTAAATCCAGAATGGAAGTATCTTAGCTGAGATTGTGTAGCTAATTTTAATTCTCCCTAATTTCAATCTTCCTTTTTAGACTCTAGGGAAAGAGTCATATAAACAGGGTATTTCCCCATCACCTTCTTTCTCTTTGGTTTTGTATTTTATTATTCCTTTTCCTGTGGAAATAAAAGGAGCTAGAGTCTGACCCTGTGACTGAGTGAAGCTCAGTGACTTACACACACCCCTGCTTGTCCTGTAATCCAACCAGCCTCAGTGACTGTTTGGTGCCCAGCACCTCAATAATTCATTTCACATATTCTAGTTGGCATTGTTTTGACATGCAGCTTTGAAAGTGAAAGGAAGAAAAGGGAGGTCACAGCTTTGCCCTGGGTAGCCATGCTGGCCTTCTTTGTATTAGGAAAGCATAATCTGTCATAAAGTAGTGTGAGAGAATTATACAGTCTAAAATATGTGACTCAAAATTAAATGTGTTTTTTGTGTGGGTGGACAGGTGGTGATATGCAGGAAAAGGGAAAAAAATCACAAAACACCCCCTCAAAGTTACCTTTTCTCTGCTTAGGATTTTTAGATTGTTCACATGTACTGAGAACAATGCACCATCTGTCATCAATATTGGGAATAATCTAGCAGATTTGTTAACTTTTTCACTGTGTATAGTGCACCTCTCTCTGTATACTAGGTTAATGGGCCTGAATGTATGTTTGGGACTGCAGTAACTCTCAGCCTCACTGTGCATCACACTCACAAGGTGAGTGTAAGACAAATAAATCAACACAGATGCCCAGATCCCACTTCCAGAAATTCTGATTCAATTGGTCTGGGGTGTGGGCCGTGTGTCAATATGTCTTTGAAATCTTTTTAGGTCATTCTAATGTAAAGACTGTTGAGGACAACTAATCTAGTGGTTCCATAAGCCAAAGCAATTGATGACTGAGATGGATGAAACACAAGAATATTCTTCAGAGTAAAGGCAATAAAATGAGAGGTGACCTCGTCCTGAATTGAGACATGAGATAGCAGCAGGCTAGGAAGTAATTGAAGAAAGTCTGGAGGATACTGCTGTGGTCTTTTCTCTTTTCTAAATTGCTTAACATGTCATTTTAATCAGAGGAAGATGGTCGATTACTGTGCATTGCTGAGCAGAGACAGGCCAGCTAATTCTCTGGCTTGATTAATGAGTTTCTTCCTAAACAAGTGAAATGGATTGGTACTTACTTAGTTTAAGAAAATCCCTTTACGTGCCTTGGTCTAAGGTTAGCAGGTTTAAATCTCAGATGAAGGAGGGAAGTGCTAGTTAGAGTGCAGCTATTAGACACCAATACACTAATGGGACAACTATGGCATCTAATCAATGTGTGAAAAATGGGTAATTCTCACTAATGCTCTGCTAATGTTCTCATAATGATCTGTCAAAGTACTAGAGCTAATTATTGTCATGAAAATTTGGCCCAAGTTCACTGGGACAGTCCTGGCATTGGTGAACAAGCACATGCATTGCCAATTTGTCACCCACTTTGTATCTTTTTTCCTATTGTTCGTCACATAGAAATCCTGAATGTCGTTTTCTGTATGCTTTAAAATATGTACTTACGTACTTCATTTTCCTTTCAATTTCTTGTTTTCCAAGCTCCATGTTTTATCTTTTTTCCCTATTTCCTTTTTCTTTTTATTTCAAAAAGTAATGATGAGAATACTGGGTAGACACTCAGGAGCCCGAAATCTAGTAATGGTTCTCCTGTAAGAACAAGTCATTTTATCTCTCTGTGTCTCTTTCCTTGTAGGAATAAAAGAATTAGACAAGCCATATTGTTTGTGATGCCATAAAATAATAGAATTCTACATTTCCCTTGCATGTCTGCTCAATGCTCGTGTCCATAGCACCATTTCTCCCTCAAGTTTATTTGTCACTGTGGCAATTTATTTTTGAGCCACGGGCCACACAGCAAGCAATAAAACAAGCAAGCAAGGTGCCTACTATTAGTGGTACAAGAAATGGAGCTCACCTGCTATAGAGATGTAGAAAAGGGAGGGGGAAATAGAATGTTTAGATATAAAAACATACTTCTAAGTCATAGCAAGGTAATGTAGCTACCTCCAAACTTTCTCCTAGACTAGTTATTCTTGAAGAAGAGTTTCTTATTTGTAACCTATTCTATAATAAATTATCATAGCAATACCTTGGATCAATATAGTACCTAGTGAAGAGCTTGGGCCCTTTCTCATCTTAGTTTGCAACATCCTTGTGATGATCTCCAGCAGGATAGCTGGGTATGTTCCCCAGCTTTAATACTTAAAGCAGGCAAAGGGATATTAGTATTTATGGACAGAGAAATTTTGCATTACATATTTCCTTTTTAAAAAAAACCCTTTCCTTAAGACTGTTCTTTTTTTCTGTGTGTGTTTACAGAAAATATTTTCAGCAAATGTGACTCAACATCATAAGGCACTGTGCCCTTTTTCACCTGGAGTAAAATTGAGAAAGGGTGCAACTTTTACTCCCCAAAATAGAAAAAATGTGTAAGAAATAAGAAACAGGGATTTTTAAAGATTTTTAAAAAAATATTTAAACATGACCTTAGAGAAGGGGTCAGCAAACTTTTCTATAAAGGGCTAGATAGTAAATACTTTAAACTTTGTAGACCATTGGAGATATTCTCTCATATATTCCTTTTTTTTTTTTGGCAACCTTTTACAAATGTAAAAAAACATTATTTTTATCTCCAAGGTTGTAAAAAAACAGGCTATGGGCCAAATCTGGCCCCTGGGCCATAGTTTGCTAATCTCTTTCTTAGAATCCTGTTTATATTGTATGATGCTAAATCAATTAGGACAAGTGGAACACTGATGCTCACCTGCAGATGCCCATAACAAGAGACGTTAAGCTGTCCAGATGTGTTAAGTCCATATGTAAGAGGTGGTCACCATGCTGGCCTACTCAATAACAATTGAAAACAAGACTGATTTCTTGGAAAGAATAAATGCTTCAATAAACGACATGAAATCCTTTCCATATGAGTGAAAATGAAGACTGAAAGCCTAAATACATTTCGTCAGAATGCATTTCAATGTGCATATATTATACACCTGTACAATAAAATGTATGAAAGCCTTTGATTTAGCATTCTCATTTTGCAGAATTAATACTATAAGTTATGAGAATGTAAATCCACACTGTGTTTAGTATAGTATTAGTTGTAACAGCAAAAAAAAGAGAAGATAAAACCCAAAGCTATTATCAATAGAAATATCCATCAATAGAAAAATGTTTGAAGATATTGTGGTATATTCCTGTTATGAAAAATTTTATAATCATTGATAATAATGAGTTAGATTGTAGTCTACTGATATGCAGAAATGTCCAGAAAGCATTGTCACAGATTTATTTACATAGTGTGATTCCCCCTTTGAAAGTATAACCCCCACAGTATTATCTGTACAGCTTTATATAAACGTAGAGAAATATGAGAATGAACATACACCCAGGCTGTTAAATTTGGTTGCCTCTAGAAGGTAACAGGAGGATGTGTGAGGAGGGTGGGCAGATGGGTAGAAATTGTGAAATTGTTAAACTTTTCTTTATTCATCAAATTAACAAAGAAAATAAAGATAGAGAAAAGCACATAGAAAAATGGAATTATAGGGCACAATTATACACAATGATCTTAAACAGATAATACTTGCCAACCAATGTTAAGAAACATTAATTTTAATATTCACAGATTTTTATAATTTTAATCTGACATACAAATAGTAATATTTAAAATAGCTAATAGTAAATATGGTCCAAATACTATGCTCAGCACTTTATATGGATTATATTTTTTTGCTACCCATAGCAACCCTACGTGATAGATAATAAATAATCCTATTTCACCAATGAAAAGACTATGTGTCAGTAAGATTGAATCAGTCACTCATTCACATGGTCTGAAATTGGTAGCGTGGAATTTTAAAGCCTGATCTTTCTGAGCCCTTGTCTTCAACAAAGTGCTGCTATTACACAGTGTATATTACAGCCCTAAAAAGACTCTAAAAGTATAGAGTTTTAAACATAGGAAAGCCAGTGGTTATAGATTGCCAAACAGAGACTCTGAACACAGAAGGAATCTGGGTGAGACCCAGGGTTTATGGTAATAATTAAGTTTCCAAATTTCAATCCCATATTTGCCTCCAAGTGAGTGTCTTTTGTTATGACATTGCGTCAGGTTATCCATGTTTGACTACTTTCCTTGCTTGTTTAAATATTTCTTCTAATCCCTGCTTTCTTGCTTACCACAAATCTTTTTCATTATACTGATTCTTATGGTTTCCACATCTGGTCATCTCTCTCTCTATCTATCTGTCTGTCTATATTATTATTATTCTATACCCTCTGACCTCCTATAAAGGATTCTTAAATATCATTTCCAGTTGGCCTGGCTGTTATTTCCATTCCACCTACCCATTTGATCCCAACAGATTTTGATCTGAGCAATCTTCTAAAAATGTAAGTCAGACCATGTCACTTCCCTGCTTAGAACTCTTCAAAGTCTTTACATAACTTTTAAAATAAAATTCAAATTTTTGCCCCAGCCTACAAAGGCCACATGTGATCTGGCCCTTTCTTAATTTCCAATAATATATGCTCTGTTCTCCATGTTTCAGACTAACTGTACTCTTGTTAAAATGCCCATCCCTGACTCTCTAAGAATCAGGGTCCTTTTTGTCATTCTCACATTCTCAGAGAGACTGCACTGGCCACCTGATCACTTTCTATTCCAGTGGTCTGCTTTGACAGCATGACAGAATGACACCAAGAACATATGAGCATATATCCTTGGGTAGAGCAATTAAAAATGATCATCTTTGTTTATTTATAATTACCATAGCAATAAAATTTATAGTTAATAATACAACTAAATTATTCAGATAGTGACTCTTATGTCCTTAAAATCTATCTTAAGTGACAACAGCATTCAAAATGCCTGCAAATACACAAATATTCTTCTCAATGAGAATGAGCTTGTCATCATGATAGGACTCATTTGTGTGTGTATGTGTGCACTCTGAACAATTACTAATAGAAAAAAAAAATCACACAGAGCTAGCATCAGTCCTGGGATATATGTTATTTCTACTGCTTAACCACTGCATTCCCTTCACTAGGGTCAGCTTAACTTTGTGAAGTTTAATTAAATCAGCTGTAAAATGAAGTTGATACTATATGTATTATAGACATATCTACCTTATATACTAGGTGAGATGGTCCCCCTAATTGGGAGGGGGAAGGGATAAGAGGGTTCTCATGTCAACTTTACTACAGTTTTAAAAATTATAAACAATAATTATTTGTTCATGTAATTAGTTTAACTTTTGTCTTCACTACTCGACTGTAAGTCTTGTGTTGTCAGAAATAGTATTTATTTTGTAAGTCTATAAATCCTCACCATCTAATCCAGTACTGAAATATAGAAGACCCTCGGTAGTATTTATTGAATTAATTAATAGCATAATTTCATCTGAAGATAAAATAAAATGATATATGGGATAGCTCTTTATGAATTTTAAAATAAACTTCAAATGTACAGTATTAAATGATTCTCTCCACTAGCCCTTAAGCCCTTTGAGAGAGAGAGATGTTATGACTCATTTCTCTTTATACCCACAAAAGGAAGGCCACCCCTATGGTGAGTAGCCTCTGAGCAAGTGTTTTTTGCAGAGATTTTTGTCTACATGGATTTCAAAAGTCACCCCAAATTAGTATGTCAGCACCATTCTGGTAGCCTAATCTTAGTAATTCCTTGAAAAAAAAATACCATGCCAGCCACCAGGAATAATCCACTAATCTGGCCATCTACTTGGAACTGTGCCTAACCTTGAGACCTCAGATTGTTTCCATAGTCATGAGCCTTTGGAACTCCATAGACAACTGGTCAACCCCACACAGAGTAGCAGTTTGAAGAGAACTATGAAAAAGAGGCATCAAAAATTTGAGAAAGTCACTCTAAAGTTCAGGCACCACCTAAAGGGCAGGGGCCAAGCCATGTCTGTGCCATCTGAGGTCAGGGGAGTAGGCTAAACTGAGTTCTTGGCTCTAATTCTGGTTCACAATTACCTGGTTAATTTCTGTCCAGCTGCATTCTCTGTCTCCTTATTGGTTATAAGGATCAATGACGTTTTTCTAATTAAACTCTCAGTATTGTATGTGAGTGTGTTTCTATGCTATAGACACACATATATTTTATAAAATATAAAAGGCTCTATGGAATTTCAATATTACTAGACATTATGAAAAGCATGAAAATAAAAGAAGTGGTTAGGCTATGACTTAGAAAATGTAGGATGTAGGCCAATAAATTCAATAGTAAAGCTGTGTGTGGTAGAAGAAATAGTGTTTGAACTGGTAGAGTGAAGAAAGGAAGAAATAAAGGTAAAAGATTTGAAATTGTTTGTCTTAGTAGTAGTACAAATAGATGAGACAAATCTGTTGATGACTGTCTTAACATACAGAGTTAAAACACTGGGTTTTATTTAATGTCCATGGAGAAGTTATTGAACTAGAAAATGATTTGACAAAAAATGTGTTAGAAAGACTAACTTGGCATTAAGTGATGGACGATATAAATATTTATAGGTGCTAATTGACCCCAGAGGGATGTCTTTCAAATGTGTTCTTCTTCAGCTTCATTTAAGTTTTGTTTTGGCATCAGTAGAAATACATAATCTGGAGATATCCAGTTTCACAAATCAAAATACTGTCCTTATTAGTTAAAGGTAAAAACTGTACTAATAAAAAATAATTAAAGACAGATTGACTAATAAATAGGATAAAACTATTATTCCTTTTAATGAACCCAAAGAACCATCAGCAACAAAAATTAAACTATGGCTTTCTTGAAGTGTTTGAGGGAGTTCAAAGATAAACCTCAACTCCACTACAATTCTCTGATACTTGTTTTAGTTTTTGCTTTTAAAACATCAGGTCAAGTATTGGTCTGGCCAAAATAAAATATTTTGTCATCATTATAAGAAGGTATCTCTTTTCCATCATATAGTTTATCTAAAATAAAAGGGTGCAAAGTTTCTGTTTTTGAGGTAGAGACAAGAAGACCTTATCATCAGTGTTTAAAATTAATCAGCTCAGTGACTGTTTTGCTTTGTTATAGTTGTATTTATCAGAATTCAAAGAATATTACTTACAAGGAATTGATAAGACATACAACATTGAATTGAAGTACATCTCCAATTTACAAACAGATTGTGTTCCAAGTTTGTTGGCAAGTATTATTTTAACTAATTATTCTGAAGTTTTGAAGAGTCAATTCTGCTATATTAACAGCAAACCTCTCTGAATATTAATGAACTTAGTTCATTGTTGAAGTCAAAAATTATAAAAAGTTAATTATATACATAGTAAAAATATGCACAATAATTATTATCCTACAAAGAAACTAGTCACGAAGAATAAGGAGTTCACATAAAAATTTACATTTTGAAGTATTTATATACAAAATGAGACTTTAGTGCATAGAAAAGTGTGTAGGGATTTTAATCTTGCAAATGCTAAAGAGAATTCAATGATTAAAGTAATAATCTAGAATTATTCAAAGTAAATTTATCAATTATATTCAATTTCTTTTTAACACTTTCAAGAGGATAATTTTATGATCCTCAACTATAAAAGTTAAGACAATGCCCTGTAGACATTGGTCTGGCCTGTGAAAATAAAATCTACCATTAAAATCCACCATTAAACACTACAGTTATTATAAATAATGAAAAAACTTTTATTAAACAATGAAGAAGAAAAGATGAACATTTTATGTATACTTTGATATTCATGGTATGAAATAAGCCAAACTCATGCATAGAAAAAATATCCTTGTAGCAAAAAATACTAAATTTTAGTAGTGTTTAATGTGCAATGGTGAGACTAAAGGTTTTATTTTTGCTACCTTTATTTTTTAAGCATTTTAGAAATTTTCTAATTTTTTTCTCTAATCCAGGACAACTGGTGATAAATTTCCTAAATTTAATTACTGTATTCACTTTAAATTTTTTTTTAATACTGAAATGTTGTTTGTTTGATTTTTTCAAATACTTTCCCAGCAACAAATAGCAGCCCCAAAACGTTCAGCAGGGAACCAGTTTAGAGTCCCTTTCCCCCAACAGTGGTTAAAATAGCCACTCTTTCTTCTCTCAGTAATAGTATAATAATAATCATATTAGTGATGATAGACAACACAAAGTAGCATACGTTTGAAAAACACAACGTACATTTTAAAGCAATTTTCATATGTATTTACTCATTTCTTCTTCATGATATCAACTCTGTGAAGTAAATGGCTTATTCACTAGAAGAAATCAACTCTTTTTTGTGCACTGGCCCAAGGCGGGCGAGGGATTAAAAGAGCCACCCAGGTGGCAGGGAAGACATCTTGAATCTCGACTGAACCATTGTTTATTCACCTGGGGCTGCAGTTCCCAACCCCCAGGCCACAGACCTGTACTGGGTCCATGGCCTGTTAGGAACTGGGCCACACAGCAGGAGGTGAGCAGGTGAGCGGCAGGTGAGCAAGGGAAGTCCTGTGTCTTTACAGCCGCTCCCCATTGTTCACAACACTGCATACGCTCCACCTCCTGTCAGATCAGTAGATTCTCATAGTAGCATGAACCCTACTATAAACTGCACACGTGAGGGATCTAGGTTGCATGCTCCCTATGAGAATCTACTGCCTGATGATCTGAGGTGGAGCTGAGGTGGTGATGCTAGCGCTGGGGAGTGGCAGCAAATACAGATTGTCATTAGCAGAGAGGTTTGCACAATAAATGTAAAGTATTTGAATCATCTGGAAACCATGCCCCCATCCATGGAAAAACTGTCTTCCATGACACTGGTCCCTAGAGCCAAAAAAGTCGGGGACCACGGACGTAGGGAGTATATTCATCACCACTTCCTCAGTTTTTCATCATTGATTATGATGCTCACTGTGGGTTATTCATGTATAGTGTTTCTTGTGTTAGGGTGGTTTTCTTCTGTTCCTAGTTTGTCAATTGTTTTTATCATGAAATGATGTTAAATCTTGATATATGCCATTTTTGCATAAATTGAGATGATCATCTTTCTTCCCTTTATTTTGTTAATGTGGTGTATTATTACATTGATCAGTTTTCATGTCTAATCATCCTATATTCTAGAAATAAATCCAACTTGTTCATGGTGTAAAATCCTTTCCATATCCTGCTAAATCTGGTTTTCTAGTATTTGGTTAGGAATATTTGCATCAATGTTCCTAAGGGGTATTGGTCTTTAGTTTTCCTTTCTTGCAGTATATTTGTCTGGCTTTGGTATCACAGTAATGCTGACCTCATAAATGAGTTAGGGGGTATTCCCTCCTCTTCGATTTTTTGGAAAAGTTTGAGGAGTATTGTTAGTTCTTTAAATGTTTGGTAGAATTCACTGGTGAGGCCTTCAGTTCCTGTGCTATTTTTTTTCAGGAGATTTTTGATTAATGTCAATCTTCTTACTAGCTATAAGTCTAGTCAGATATTCTATTTCTTCGTGGCTTCATTTTGGTAGGTTTGTGGTTCTAGTAATTTGTCCATTTTATTTAGGTTATCCAATTTTTAGGTGTACAATTGCTCATAGTACTCTCATAATCTTTTTTATTTATACAGAATTGGTAGTAATGGCTCCATTTCCATTTCTTATTTTAGTAATTTTAGTCTTCTATCTTTCTTCTTAGTCCAACTATGGCTAAAGTTTGTCAATGTTGTTGATCTTTTTGAAGAACCAACTTCTGGTTTTGTTGATTTTCTCTGTTATTTTTCTATTCCTTACATCAGCTTGCATCAACGGGGGGAGGTGCAGCAACAATGGCCAGTACCTCTTTGTCTGCACATCTGTGATCAGAAGTAGTGATCAATGGTCAGAGCACACATTTCTGACATTTTGGATGATAGGGTCATTTGCCATCCACTCCATCTCCCCACAACATGCGTGCAAGCTGCTTCAGTAATACCTGCACAGCTGCCTACCAAGAAGCTGAGGGGTGGGTGAAGGGTAACTGCTGCTCTGCTAAGAGGTGATATTGAACAAAATTAACCACAAGTTATTTTCTAAGCCTTTACCTAAATGTTGCAAGCCTACAATAGACTACAGAGTTCCAAAATAGTTAAGCATACAGCTTCTGCCAGTACAATTGTTATCTAGGTGGAGAGACAGATTTCTTGTGCTTCCTTCTCTGCTGTCTTTCCAGAATCCTCCTTTGCGTCTGGTAACTTTTATAATAAATTCTTGTTTTGTCGAATTCTTAATTGTGTATTTATAGACTACCTCCTTGCAGCTGATGTCTTCTCTCTGATTTGTGTTCTCTCAAACACCTTTATTCTTCTACTCCCCAAAACACAACAACTACAAAAATTGTTCTGTGAACGTTTTTAAAGGCTTGATGAAACAAAGGGGTTTCATCAAGCACATAATAAAAACAATTAAAATTACATTTTGTCTCTTTTAATATTCTTTTTTCATCCTGACATCACCAGTTCTATGTATTAGTTTGCTAGGTCTGCAGTAACAAAATGCCACAGTCTGAGTGGCTTAAACCAACAGAAATTTATTTTCTCACAGGTCTGGGGATGCTAAAAGTCCAAAATAAATGTGCCAGCAGGGTTGGATTCTTGTGAGGCCTCTCTTGTTGGCTTTCAGAAGACTAGGTGGCTAGATGAGTAGGTGACTAGATGACTAGGTGACTATATGACTGCCTTCTTGCTGCCGCTTCACATGGTTGTCCCCTTGTGCATTGGGCCACCCCGCATGTCTCATGATTCTTAAAAGACCACTTATGTTGGATTAGGCTCCCACACTAAAGGAATCCTTTTAACTTAATCACCTCTTTAGAAATCTTATCTCCAAATATGGTTACATTCTGAGGTACCAGCGTTGGGACTTTAACATATGGATTTTGTGGGAGAGACATAATTCAGTCTATAACACTCTACTTCCCCTAAGACCTTCACTTTCCCACCTTCATGTTTCTCAGATGACCCTTCTCTTCCTTTTCCCCAGATCCCTGTACCACTCCCTAAACTTCTTCATCCTGGAGCTGCTAGAGGGCAAGCCTGTATTTCTCTACTTTATAGCTCTTGCTCTCCCTTCTCTTTGATAGACCTGCCAGAGTGGGAAGAAAGGAAACAGCCAAAAGAATCACATAAAAATATTTTCTGGAAGGTAAGAGCAATGCTCTCCTTGGAACGAATACTTCCATCATTGTGGCTCAAACTGCAGCCAGTGTTGTAAATAACATTTTCTCCCCTGACTGCTCTATGTGTGTCACATTCGGCCTTTTGTTAAAACTATTTGCTACATCTGCCTGCCTGGACCAGTAGGTTGTAAGGTCTTTGCAGGCAGAGGCTATGTCTTATTTATTGTCGTATTCCTCACAACCCCTATTGGAAACTTTCATATCACAGGAACTATCTTCTTTTTTTCTTGCTTGCTTCTTCATACATATAAAAAATTGTGAATTTTCTTTAATCAACTTAATAAAAGTATTTTTTCTTTAAAACTTTCAGGCTACATTTTGCACATTAGTTCATAAGCTTTGTTCTTGAACTGTCCTTAAAACCTATCTACATTCTTCAAATAACTGAAATTACCTCATACTGTTTTACAATATTTGTTTGCTAATCCCATTGCTATTTATCAAAAATAAGCTTTCTCTTCCAATGAGGTAAAATTCGAGCTTATTGGTCATGAATTTATGTTCCATTTTTTAAAATGCCTGTTTTCTAAAAGTTTAAACAGGGAAGACTTACAACCAAACCTAGATGATTTTTTGTTAAATCTTATATATATATAACCTCTATTATATTATAGCCTCTTTCTTTTTCTTTTCCTTTCCTTTCTTTTTTGTTGACAGGGTCTTGCCCTGTTGCCTGGGCTTGAGGGCAGGGGTGTTATCATGGCTCACCTGCCATCTGGGCTCACACAATCATCCCACCTCAGCCTCCCAAGTACCTGAGACTACAGGCACATGCCACAATCCCTGGCTAATTTTTTTTCTTTTGTGTTTTTGTAGAGATAGAATCTCACTATGTTGCTCAGGTTGGTCTTGAACCCCTGATCTCAAGTGATCCTCCTGCCTTGGCCTCCCACAGTGCTGGGATTACAGGCATGAGCCACTGCCTGGCCCATAGCCTGTCTTAATACAGCATTCAGTCACTATTCCTTCATCTTCTCACACTTATAAATGGTAAATCCCATCAAAAAGATCAGTGTGATTCTAGACATATTTTTTTCTTTGGATTTGGGGGCTAAGCAGCCTGTTTGACTGGAACAGCTTGTTCAAACTTGTCATCTTTCAGAGGAAGCTTATGAAGTAGATCCAGAGCCAGGCTACTCCAACCAAATATTATTCATGTAGCTTTCTGAATATTTTATTAGGTAAATCTAAATTATTTTTTCTTCTAGACAGTCACTATCAGCAACAGAAATTTATAAATAACTTCCCACTCACTCTTTTTGTATCTAAAAAAATTATATGCCTTCAGAGATAGATACAGGTGGGCTACATAAATATTAACAAAAATGATTTTAGGGGCTTACGGAAGAATCAACATGACTCCTGCTTCATTTTGGACAACTGCCTTTTTCGGCATTGTGAGTGCAAACTTACCTTCAGTTCTAACTCCCTTTATCTTAGCCTAGTTTTCATCTGTCAGGGAATGTTCTTCCCCTCCTCTGTTCATGGCTGTAGAGGAACTCTGTGGACATCCCTCTGAGACTTTACAGGTGCTCTTCTCACACTATTAATTAAATGAGAAATATTATTACAGCATTTTTAAAAACCTATCAAGCAGCTAACACTTTCTGCCCACCCACATTTGCCAGGAGCAGCTTTGCTCCCACTTACCCACCTGCCACTCATATCCTCGGGCTGAGACAATGCTCGTTTGTGCTTGCAGACCAGCATGCCTTGAGATGGCACATAGGCAGTCATGGACCTGAAAGGAATGAGGGGAAATGAAGACTAGAGAAAAAGTGCATATTATTCTTGCTTGTAAGCAGTGGATTTCATGTGAAATAAAAGGAATAGAAAGAAAAGGAATAAATGTAAAGAAGAGAAGCCAATATATACTGTTAAGAGATGTAGAAACAAAGTCAATGATAGAAATACATTTGATAGGAAGTGATGAAATAGAAGGATATGTAAACATAAGATTTTTATGTAGGATTTATTTAAATCCTACTGTCTTTTTAATGGATGGCTCCCTGATTTCTCTTTTTACATTTTATTAAGTATTCAGCATGCAAATATTCCATGACTTAGTTTAAGAAATAGAACAATGGCACTAATTTGAAGATGCTGGTGGTTGTGATTTCTCTAGTCAAGACCTCATATGCATATATTCAAGAAATACAGGATTTTATTGGGCTGTGTCCATACCTTTGGCTCTTCTAGTGAAAGGAATCAATTATCTTAGCATTAATCTGATCAATTGATATTGAACATGTTGTTAATCGGTTCAGCCAAGTCTAATATGCCAATTAGAAGTTTTTAGGTAAGGCATAGAAGTAATTGTTGCAGGTATCAGATATGCCAGCTGTCTTATTCTCAAAGTCTGGCAAATCAGATAAATTCACCTCTCCCTACCACTCGTATTTACAAAGGGCTAGCAATTCAGATGGCTAGAAAGAGGCTTAGGAAGATAAGATGGGATGAGTGTGTGTGTGTGTGTGTGTGTGTCATTGATAAGGAAGATTCAGAAAAGATTATAAAATGGCAAAAAAAAAAAAAAATAGGCCTTTGACTTTTTTGCCTAGGATTATTCTGTAATCCTGGTCATAGTTATTGAAGCTAAGCAGAGAGGATGATGGTCTTGAAGAGCACAGACTTTATCTACTCATTTGTAAATTCCCAGCCCCTACCCAAAGTAGCTTCTCAATATATGATTTTCTAAAGCAATCAGTAGCGTTACTTCTCAAGTACTATCTCTTAGAAACTTTCCTCTATATTCCTTGAGACTTTTTATTCACTTATGTAAAAATATCTGTGGGGAGGATCCTGAATTATAGTCCTTTGGGTGGACAAATATGGATAACCATTGAAAGGCATACACAGCGACAAATGGTCTGAATTATCAGTGTAAAAAGACTGTGTCTATGGGTGGAAAAATACACAGATTCTCATTGCCTATCGATCTTTGTCTTCACCTTCATGAAAAATTGTTGAACCTTAGAAACAGGTGCTTTTGATAAAAGTCAGATTTTGGCCTCAGACAATCCAGTCTCTCCTTGCTTACTTCATTAGGAAAGCAAACAGAAAAAGTTTACTTCAATTAAATTGCAGTTTGCTGTCCAGGATAACAGGGGTCAAGTTTCTTAAAAAGCCACTTAAGGGCATAGGCTGTGCAGCATTTACATACATTGGAGACAGGTAGACTTCTGACACCTAGTCTGTTTTACCAAAATGGCTGTGACTGGTCTAGAAGCTGAGCCTATGTGTTCATTGTCTTCACCATTTAAAAAGCTTTAGCATTGTGATTCTATTTTATTCAGCACCTGCTAATTCAAGTAATAATAATATTTTCACATTGATTGATGGAGTGATTAATTAATGAATTATTGTTTAAAAATTTGTTGTACTCACAATACAAATGTATCTTAGTTTAGGAAATGCTCAATCCAAAAGTAATATATATTATAGTTTCTGCCCTTAATATGTTTAATATGTAATTTAAAATATGATACTTAATAGTAAGCACATTTAGAAGGCTCAAATAAACCAAACTTTTGGTTTGTGGAAACTAGACCTTCGTTTAGTTTACTATGACAGAATAATCCAGATATTTTATATGTGGCAAAGATATAAAATATCTTTAGCCAGATATTTAAATACAATCCAAAGTTTATAACTGAAAATAACTATTTATTTATTTATATTCTATGTCATTCCAAAAATGCTTTTTGGTGGATAAAAATAATCATCAAATACATTATTCAACTTCACATTTATTCTAATTAACAACTTTTAGCTTTTTATTTGTATGTATTTCTATTTTCAAAATTTCATTAGAACCAGTAACACTTGTCATTAAGATATAATGTTTGAGTGTTTCACATTTTGTATTTCTTAGTAGGGACTTTGATTCAGTAAACATTTCTGTGTAGAAATATGTATATGTAAAGATAAAATATCTTTGATTTAATATATCAGTCATGTCAAAGTTAAAAAAGCACTCCAACTGGTAAACTTTATTATTGAATTATAGTAATAAATATATCTAGTGGGCTTCAGTATATTTATTAATTTTCCTATCAGATGTAATGTGGCATAACAAAGCTTTCCTTCCTTTCAGGTGTGGGAAGGGTCTTAGGCTCCTGAGCCATTCCTTCTTGTATGCTTTTGCAGTTGAGGTTAGTGACTTTTTCCCATGGCATCTAGGATGTTGTCATCCAACAACTACCCTATATTCATATATCCTTACACATTAGCTCACTACCAAAGTCCAGCAAAATCCTACGTTTACATTGAGGAGAAAATTATGGGTAAATTCTTATGTTGCATTTCTAAGAGGGCTCTGGTGCTTTGTCCTGGCGGAATCCCTTTCCCTCCTTCCTGTGAAAGCAATTAGCTTTTCACGTGGGGAGCTGCCACTCCTACATTCTACTTGGTTCCATTTCTACTGTCAACTATGAAGCTTTCTCTACCCCAATTAGGGTGACTGGACAACTCTTTCCCAGCAGTGTGCACATGAAGTACTCTCATGCAAAGGTGGAGAGATTGGAACTCTCATATCCTAAGGAAAAAAACCTGAGGAAATTCTCCGTTAGTTCTTGCCTCCAAGTTCCCTAAAGCTTCCTAGTGTTTTACTTGCCTAAGTCCTGGCTGTCCAGGTCTTTTATTTATTTTTTTTAAATTTAATTCTATGGTTTACCTTCTTCGTGAAATGTCAGTTCCATTATTTTTCTTATGTTAGTCCCAGTGGAAATTTTCTGTTGTTTTCAATGAAGAGTGAACCATTATAAATTCTTTTTAGACTCTGTTTTGGGGGTTCATTTATTATTTATTTATATTAGCTAGGAACAAGATAATTGGGCCCAATGGTTGTAAACCTTGCCTAAAACTCATGCAGCATATCCATAAAATTAGTCTCAAAACAAACCTTTCAGTTTTTATACTGGACCATCTCTTTGAGAAGTGTACTCTGTATGGGAACATTTCTTTTTATTGTCTTATAATGTACTAGGTAAATTATACTTTGAAATCCTCTAGATCCAGTATTCTGAGAATGATTTAGCTGTCACATGCATGGTTTTAGATTATATTCTTTAACTAGTTTTCAAATCTATACGTGTCACCAGTGCATGCTATGGGCTAATCTCAGCAGGATACTCCATTGTCTTTTTTGAACTTGAAGAGACTTTGATTTCTGAAAAATTTCAGCAATTTTAAAAAGGATCCCTTAATTGTCAAAGAAAATTCTAGTGATTTACTTTTCAGGGCAAATGTTGAAAACAAATACTTTTTAATAAAATAAAACCAACTTTTCCATGTAATTACAAAGAGATTAATTAAATGAGTGAATTCTATTTTTCTCTTATTATAAAATCACAGTTTTCAACATTGACTCCAAAAAGTAATATTGGGATACTTAGATCTAGTGATCTTGCTTGGCAATTTCATGATTTTGCTGTAAGGCAAAAAAGGGCCTAAATATCGATTAAGTTTATGGTTATAAGAAACTGACTTCCTATGGGAAAAATTTTTAAATGAAGTAATTTTACATAGTAATTTCTAATCAGCAGGAATGCTTATTACTTTTCAAAAAGAATTATCTTGAAATTGCAAAGCAGACTATATAAATTTGCTTGCTGTTTTTCCTTATTTCAGATATTACTCAAATCTTAAAATACTTATGCACATATAAATGTGGAAAACAAATATATATGCTAAAGACCAAGTTAATTTTATGTAGTGGATTTAATTTTATAGAATCAATAGCTAATAAAATCAGCTACTTATCTGAGTCAATATCAAAGCCAATTGCATACTGTTATAATAGAAACAAACAGATCTATGGTGGAATGCTGGAGAATCAGTCATGCCATTTAGATATAAGCGTTGTGTTCATTTACCCAGTCTTCTGAATTCCCTCTTCCTCAAGAAAATATAACACACACACACACACACACACACACACACACACACACACATACACGAAGAGTTTTCTGCAGCTTTAAAGTCTTTAATGACTTTCTCCATATCCCCTTCTAAAGTTACAGAACCATTGATGATGCCCCCATGTGTATCCTGGTTCTATTATTTTCCTTTGAGAATGCATAGGTAGTAGATAAACATTTGGTCTTTCCTCTGCAGAGTCTAAGACAACCTACCATAAAACACTGCATTTACATGCAATGCCCAAGCCAGCTGTAAACTTGAAGGGTCTCTTTAGTCCCTCTGAACTCTAAAATTGCATAATTCTGTTATTCTGCATACAAGGAAATATTTCAGCTTCATTGCCAAGGGATAACCATTGGAACTATAATTCTGTAAATTCAACAAAGACTAACAAATTTTTTGTAATTGCTGGAGCTATGTCTCAGACAATGGTAGAGGCAATCAAAGCAGAAATGGCTAGATATGGAGGTCAAAGTATTTCTAAGAAGGTGGATATAAACAGGAGTATAGGCAGAGAGGCAGGCAGCATCAGCAAGATCTGGAGTTTGCATAGGTGTGTCTGTACTTGGGAACGCCTGCTTTGGATTTTGATTCAGGGACGGTCCTGGGAAGAATCAGGAATGTTTGACTAGAACAATGGAAGGAACAGGAAAATCACTGAATTTCAGAATTTGGGTATCAAAGTAAACTTAGATTAATTATTGGGTTAGCTTACAGCTCTTTAAATACCCTTGATCAGGATTACAAGTAAATATTGGCACTAAGTGGCTCCAGCTTCATGAATGAAAAGGAAAGTGTGGGAGGGGTTCTAGAAAATTCTGGTAACACTCTCTTCAGTCAAATTCTATTAGTGATACTCTTAGCTTTAAAGGTTAGAATAAAATTTTAAAAAATTATTGAATGTGTATGCAGTTGAGAACTCTTAGAAACTCTCTTAAAATTGGTTTTTATGAACTTTTAAAAAATTGAATCATTAAATTAATAGATTCTGATGACTATTTCCTGAAGTGTGTTCAATTATTTATAATCCAGTGTTCATGTGAATATGCTCATGTATGTAAACTTTCAGTGGTAAGTCATATAATCAATGCATTACACTGTAATAAAATCTGGGAAAATGAATTATATGATTTTTATTACATAATATTCCTATACCCACAATTGTACACTTTTCCTCTTCTCTTCCCCCATTTTTTTGTATTACCACTGGGCCAGACACTAGCATGGAAGGTTTATACTATCTTAATTTCAGTTTAATTTTAAGATTCATGTATAACAATTCAATTCAGTACAGAATTATGGAGTGTCCTCTGCATGCACTGGATTATCTGGGGAGATATAGAGAAATCCAAGTTAGGTGGGACAACGTGTTCTCTGCCTTCCAGGAGTGTACAGTCCTGTTAAGAAAATAGAACTTATGCACATAAAGTAGTTAAATAACAATACCAAGACAGTTTTTAATAAAGTACAAAATTAAATATTATCAAGTACCATAATTACATGGTTCAAAGTGTTACTCTTGTGCAGAACTACTAGCCAGAGTAAAGTGATCATTTTGAGTATCTCACTAAAAGAGTACAGGAATAAAATGTATCTTCCCAGTTAGAGCATCTACCTCTTCTTAAAACTTACTCGAATTTCTAAGTATGTAGTATTATTAAGCCTCATTTTCTCTTGGTTTGCCTATAACTGCATTTCTGTCTTATGATCCTTATGCTTTTACTTAAGTATGACATCCTGATTAGCTAGAAGTCAGACTATAGCTAATCACTACCATCCAGAATGTATCTTTGAAGACAAGAGTAAGTAGAGAAAACGCTGCAGGTACAGAGTCCAGTTGTTGAAGAAGGTGAACTATATTTGGTATCTTAACCACATTGGGTATGAAATTCCAAAACCTATAAAAAGATGCAAGCATCTCTGTGTACAGGCGGCCTATGACAAAGGGAAGAAGCTAAACAGCTATAAATTTAGGACAGTGTTGAACCCTTCCATATCAGAGCAAATAAGTCTTTGTACATACACCAGAAATCCTGAGAAAGTCATTATTATATAATGCAGTGAAACAATTGAAGCTTGCTGGAGTGCGATACATGTGAATTGAAGAAAGTGATTGATATATTTTATAATTAGTTACAAGAAAAACTGTTAAAATGAAAGCATGTTTTTAGAGATTAAAGAGATAACTTTCACTTAGTTGAATATTTCGCTTTGAGGCACACTACGTTCTCTGGAGAGACTAGGTAAAAGAACCATTACTGTATATCTAACAGAGAATATTTCCATATTAGAGCACGAAACTTCAAAGGAGATGTATTTAATGGCCCATCATTAGACTCAGTGCTGTCCTTCGCTGACACTATAAACAATTTTGATTTTCCTAGTTCTTCTATCTCTACCTGTGACTTCTCTTGCTACCCTTGTGTTTCTCTTTGCACTATTCATCATATGAGGTCTCTAGCTCCCATGCAAGTCGGGGTTGATTGGCAAGTCCTCACACCCTGAATATGTCTTAACTTCTTCCTCAACCCAGCCCTTTCATTGTATACACCTCAGAAGTCTGTTCTTTGCTAACTACCATGAAAAACTGACCCCATATTAATGATCAGCAGGTATTGATAGAGTGACGTGTGGATTTTAAAAGATCCTTCTGTGTTGACTATTTTTCCTAATGGTGGAAGTGTCAGAAAAGTCAGGGAGTTTTTTTATGACAAGTGGAATTTCTGCTTAAATACCTAGAGTTGGTATCTGCTTCCTCTACTTGTGCATATGACAAAGCTTGATTAACCTTTCAAGCAAATTACAGAGCTGTTGAAGAAACATGTCACAATGTCTGAAGGGTTAGCTAAAATTCCCTCTGCCATACACATTGATATTTTCCACACTCTGTTACCTGAGAGAGGATGAGATTCATGTGTTACTGATATTAGTATATTTAAATAGGGAGCTAGTTGATGAGAAGCAATGAGACATACCTTTGTTTGTCTTCTAGTTGAACATTTCCTTGAACATCCTTGAACATTTTGAGATCTCTAAATGTATTTACTCAAATTATGTATGAGCCAGAGCAGCCAGTCTGAAGGGAATGATACTGGATAGCAAAACATCTTTTGCATTTCAGCAGCCATCCAGATAAATACACAGCTTCTAGGGCTATGCTTTTATTTATTTAATTAGTTCATCACTGCCAATCATTTCGTAGTTTCCAGAGGAGAATTCTTATAATTATTGGAAAGAGTCTGTTTAGTCCAGACTGCTGAGCTTTGAGTGTATTCAGTTGAAAAGGGACACAATGACATGCAATGTGAGAGCTAGAGATGGATGGATACATATGTGAATAGGCTACTGACTCTGGAAAATTCTTCAGAATCCCTTCCCCACATAGCCATAATCAACCCTATCTGCAATTCCCCTGTCAGGTGCTGAAGACATCCTTCCATTATTCAGGGACTGGTGCTCCTGAGGTGTCCTCATTCTGTTTCTTCTCCCTTCAGATGTCTAGTGTTTGATCATTTTTCTGTTTAATAGCACCTCCACTGGAAGGTAACGTATAGGAAATAAACAAAGGCAAAATTTGAACAAATCAGTGGTATTGTGTGTGGAACACAGCAGGTGCACTGCCTTCATTCTCAGCAATACAGTTCTTTCTTTTGTTCTCTTCCTCTAAACCCGAACTTCTAAATCCCTCCTTCCTTTGTACAAACCGTTTCAACAAACTCTCAGGGAGTCTTCAGGGCTTCAAGATGAAACTTCTTTACAGAAAATACTGAGGACGTTCTACACGTAAATTCTCTGGACACAAATTAGTAAAAATCTCCCCTTATCCTTAGGAGATTTGTTTCAAGACCCCCAGTGGATGCCTGAAGCCACAGATGGCACTAAACCCACAAATTTAATACCTTTTGCATCTTACCTAAGCACTTATCATGCACTGTGGCCATAACTTCTGCAGTCTGAAATGTGACAGCAAAACTAACACGAATTTCTTTTCTCCTTCTTTACAGTTTCATGGACAGATTTGTTCTTACTGTAGGTCTTATCAAACTCAGCATGCGATTTTTTTTTCTTCTCTTATTCAGTCAAGAACGTGTACCTCTTCACTTTAAAGAAGAACTGTATGGCTTCTCTTTGGCATATCCAAATTTCCAGCATCACTACTTATGTGCCTTGGGGCCATTATTAAGTAAAATGAGGGTTATTTGAATAAAACCACTGCAATACCACTATGGTATTTCTGGTAATCAAAATGACTACTAAGTGGCTAATGGGGCAAACGTGGTGGCTCATTCCTGTAATCTTAGTGCTCTGGGAGGCTGAGGCAGGAGGATCACTTGAGGTCAGGAGTTCAAGACTACTGAGTGGCTGAAGAAAGGAGTGTCTACAGCCTGGATATGCTAGACTGAGGGATAATTCTTGTCCCAGGCAGGACAGAGCAGGACTAGCATGAGATTTCATCACCTTACTCAAAATGGCATGTAATTTAAACTTATGAATGTTTATTTTTGGAATTTTCCATTTAATATCTTCAAACAGTGGTTGACAAAGGATAACTGAAACTATGAAAAGTGAAACTGTGGATAAAGGGGGATGACTGTATTGTGTACACAGCATCAGCAGTTAGTATTTGTGTGTCCTTAACCAACATTTTAATCTCTGTAGATCTCAGTTGCCCTATCTGCCTACCTGGGGAGAGTACTTGAATGATAAAAGGATACATTTCAAATTTCAGGTACATGGTTATTTATTTAGCACCTACTACATGTTGTGACAGGAAATGAATTAATCAGATTTTTTGGCTAGTTTCCAGCCTCCATTTACTTTTTTACTTGTTAGCTCTAATTTTTTTAATTAATTATTTTAATATCAATGGTAACATTGGTACCAATAAAAAATGTATAAAGAAGGTATTAACAACTTCCTCTAGCCTCACCCTCCAATCTCTAGACCCCTGAAATAATTAAATTTAATACATTTAATAGCTTGTATATTCTCTTAGATATAATACTTTCCTCCACGTTGAAACAAAATAGACAACCGTATGAACATGATCAAGAAAACATAAATATACTTCACTTCCTCATCTCTTTCAGGATTCTCCTCATATATCTTATTTTTGTTCCTCAGAATGACCTTTATTCTCCACCATCACTGTCTCATCAGAAATTCCGTATGTGTGACTACATTGCTTTATTTTTTCCTATAGCACGTATCATGATGAGATATATATTTTACTTATTTGTTTTATGTATGTGTGAGTCCCTGCCTAAAATATAAGTTCCATGAGGGTCAATATTTATGACTGTTTTGTTTACTGCTGTAACCCAGTTCTATAATAATGCCTAATAGTAAGTGCTCAAAAATTATTTGTAGAATGAGTATATATATTATGTATATATATTAAATATATATAATTTATGGGTAGTTATTTTGGTTTTTTTTAAGCGGGATGATACTGAGTAAGTAAGTATACAGCATGCTTTTCATATTAAACAACCCAGCAGGAAGAATAGACACATATATCACATTTTAAATTTTTAGGTATATAATATTCTGCTATATGGATTCGACGTTATATTTAAGCATTCTAATGTTGATATATACCTAGTTGTTTCCATTTTTTTCCATTGAGGAACAATATAATAAACTTTCAATATTGTCCTTATGTACTGGTGATTTTATTTCTAAAACATAATAATAACAGATAGCTACATTGTTGATTGCTTTCAGCCCAGAACTTTTCTAAGCACTTTACATCCACTAAGTCATTTACTTTCCCAGAAACCCTATACAGTAGGTATAGTTATTATCCCCATTCAGCCGGTTACAGCGATGGGAAATGAGGCACAGGGAGTTGATGTAACGTGCCCAGAGTCATGTGCCTGCTAAGAAGCTAAGCCCAGATTCAAACCCCAAAAGTCGGCATCTAGAGACTGCTTTCTTAACCATCATATTGATTACAAATGTCAGATTGACTTATCAAGGGAATACATGTTTTAAGTATAATAGCTGCTGCCAATTAATTTCCAAAAATTAATTCTGTCATCAATAATAAATAAGAGCATCTGTTTTTCTTTATCCTCTTCTGGAAATTGTTGATGTTTTCATGTCATTTTAATATATAAAAAAAAATTTCCAGAATTAATGGCTTAAAAGAAAATCTCTTTTGAATACAGCTTTTTGTGAAGATTAATCTTGTGGTTGTGAATTAAAGCTTGTGTACATATATATTATTTTACCAGTAGAAAATGCCTGTGGCAAATGCCTTCAGTGAAATGGGAATGAGACTAATAGCTATTGGTTACACAGTCATGTACCTCTAATTTACTATTAAGGATACAGAATTAAAAGAACACTTATTCCTTAGCAATGAGGCTGTTTCTAACTGTCAGTTCCCTTTCCTTTATGTGGGATAGGATGAATCAAACCTTGAATGTCAGATGCCTTGTTAAAGAGAAAGGAGGGTAAATGCATGGCAGTGAAATCATAATGCCAAGTGCACTTGGGCTGTTGGTGTTTTGGGGCTGAATTAGGAATTCGCTTAGTCCACCATCCGAGAGGTTTTCAAGAATACAATTGTGGCTGAGTTTATTCTGAGTTGGATCAAATTCATCGTATTGAGGCATGAAAATAATGTGATCCTTTAGCAAACAACAGGTCATGAATGAGAAATGAGACAGAATTTATTCACTTGTAGAATTGCCAACCTATCGTGAATAATTTCTATCCTTAGGGTGACTGTTTAGTTTATTGTTCAAGTGGAAGGATTGCTACCAATAATTATACTGAGATACCAGACAGACACTGAGACCTTTCCAAGTAAACTGAGATGCATGATAACTCTACGTATCCTAGAGCTTCATTTTCTACTTCTCCCACATTTATGCCTCAAAGTCTACTTGGAAAAAAATACTGGATAAGTGATGGACAGTAGTATTTTCCATCTCATTCACTTTATTCTGTCATTCCTTGTCCCTCTTCCCTTCTCTCATTTGATATTTTTCTGCACTGCCATATTCTTTCATTTCCAAAATATAATATTTCTATTTCTGATTGTTAGATTTATAAACAAGAGAAAAAGGTGACCTGAAGGTGGCCATGGGTTTCTTGGGTTCTACTGTGGATGGACTATGGAGCAATGGTCCTGTCCTCTTGGTTTTTCTTGTGTTTACCCTTTTCCCACTGTTTTATTATCTACAATTTCTGTTTCATAAAATCCAGTGCATGGGTTATTTCTAAAATAGAAATTCTTGCAATCTATGAAAACAAATAGTTCTGAAGATTTTAGAGGGGAGAGGGGAGGAAGAGAAAGGGACAGGAATTGAACTCAAGAGTAAAAAGAAGAAAGAGTGAGAAAGCTCTCCTGACAGAAATGATCAAATCCTTCAGTCATAGTTAGTATCAATTCTCTGTATCACATTAAGTTGCTGCTGGAACCATGGTAAACGAATAAGATCTAAAATTTACCTATAAGTTTGAAGAGAACTAATATTTGTTTTCTGAAGCAATTATGTGACCTATGAGCTGTGAAAATACTTCTTCAAGTTAAGCGTTAGGATAGCGAAGAAAAAGCAAGTTCTGTATATACAGCAAAAGGCTGCCCTCACCGTAAATGCACACTTCATGAAAAGTGACTGGAAGGAAGAACTGTTATTACTTTGTTTTATTTTGTAAGCATAAAATTATCAGCACTTTCGTGCCCACAGTGTAGCCATGAGCAAGATTAGAAAATGTACTTGCTCTGTATTCTGCTAGCAAATCTCTAGATTTCCCCTACAACTGCGGAAAGTTGGGTTTTCTGTATTACTGCTTCAGCAAAAATTAAAAGTATCTCCTACATACTTTTCAATATATAAATAAATCACTTTTATGACTTTATTTACCAAGCAAGAAACTGATTTTAGGGGTAGAGGGATGAGTTGTATTATTTAATCTTACTTTGGTGAGTAAATGAACATATGGATTTAAAGATGTTGGGAGACAGAAGGAGACACCTGAGGGTATGTCAGAAGAGCAATGTTCTAGGATATGTGTAGAATGAAAACTGACACATAGTGGGTATTTGACAAATGCTTGTTGAATGATTGGATTCCCAGGCCTGCCTGAAATACCTGTGTGACGTGTGGCAACACACATAGCCCCTCGCACTCAGCATTGCCTTCTGCAAAATGAAGGTGTTAATGAACCCTAGGGATTGTTTCCTCTCTAAAACTTTGTGATTCTTAATAATTAATAATAATGAAAATAATAATAGAAATTAATTCCAAAGGGCCACAGATGCTCAGGTAAACTATAGACAGTTATTAGAACTCTCCCTAATATGATAATATGATAACACTATCCCTTAGAAAATAAATCATGTATTCCAAATTTGAGGGAGAAAAACCTCATTAGGCATATATGTGTACCTAAAAAAGTAATAAGACTATATAACAATGCAATTGACACTCATCTCCTTGAAATACTTACCTGTGGAGATACATTTATTTACAATTTAAAAAGGCAGCTTTCCTTTCCATAAGTTTTGACTGAAGTTCCAGAGTCCAACCCTTTCAGGATGTATGTTAATTTTAATAATTTACACTCAGTACTTTTAGTTTGTGGCATACATACTGTCTTTTTCCTTCATTTAATTTCTAAATGGATTCTTCCTTTAAATTATGTACATGGCACAAAATATTTACTGATTAACCAAGTATGGCATTCATAGTAAAGGAACACACTAGTAGCAAGTAATCAGTAGTTATTATTATCCCTAATTCTGTTTTCTTCTCTGGGTTTTCGTTTATTTGTTTGTGTTTTTGTTTTGTTTTGTTTCATTTTTAATCACATAGCTATCCAAGCTTCTCTAGTCTCACTAGTTGCTCACAAGCAACTGATACTGTCATACCTAATTTTAGGGAAAGCTTGATGATCTTTCTGTGCTAGATGTTAACAAATTTTTTTCTTTCTTAAATTAGTAAAAACAACAAAATAAAACAAACATCAGAAGTTCTAACAAACAGCATTATTGGGAAATGTGGGAAACATTAAAATTTAAAAGATGAAATTATGCAAATCAGTGAAATTGCAAGCACAGTTTTATTACTGAATGTAGCTAAGTATCTGTCCAGTTGCCATTCCTGGAATTCAGTGGAGAAATCCCATTTCAGTGACTGTCATGCAAATAAGGTAGTTATTTCTCTGTTCATTTACAGAAAAAAGAAGATTGACATACCCTGAGTCCTGAACTGTTGGGGGGGGGAGGCGGTATATACTTCTCATTTCTCCAGGTGACCCCTGCTCTGAGCGTTGACAGCCCTGCAGAATTCTAATTGTTCCATTTTTACAATGTTAAAATTATTTTATAACTTTAGTAGTAATGATGTTGACAACAATAGTATAGGTTGATAACTCATATATGGTTGATTCCTTACGTAGCCACACTATATACATCACTAAGAATCAAACCTCTCCTGTTTTTTAATACACTGTCTGCTGTTTGGTTTTAAAGAAGCTTGCCTCATCAAGCAGAGCAGGCAGATAGACAGTAATCTCCATGAGAGCAGAGACTATGCTAATTCTTTTATCCACGGTACTTGCCACAGTGCATAGTGCAGATTTATGTTTTCAATAAATATTTGTTAAACAAATCAAATATGTAATATGTACACACACACACACACACACAAGGATTATAATCTATTTGCTTATAACTTGAAAGAAATCAAAGCAAGTTTTAAGGAATGCCTACAATGAATAATATAGAAATCAGACTGGTGTCTAAATGAATGTAAGGAAACCTATTTATCTTTTCCTCTCTTCTTTTTGTTTTGTTTTGGTTTGGTTTGGTTTTTTGTTGTTGTTGTTGTTTTTCTTCAAGACAAGTTCTCCTGGGCTCTCTGTCACCTGGGCTAGAGTGCAGAGGCATCATCATAGCTCACTGCAACCTCAAACTCCTGGGCTCAAGTGATCCTACTGCCTCAGCCTACTGGCACATGCCACCATGGCTGGCTAATTTTCCTATTTTATGTAGAGACAGGGTCTCACTGTTGCTCAGGCTGGTCCCGAACTCCTGGCTTCAAGCAATCCTCCAGCCTTGGCCTCTCAAAGTGCCAGGATGAAAGGAATGAGCCATTGTGCCTGGCCCTCTCATTTCTTCTTACTGGAAGCTTTGGAATTAGCTAGACTTGGCTTCGAACTTGAGTGCTACATTGACAAAGTAAATATTTACCCTCTTGGCTTTCTCTTCTTTAACATTAGGGTAGTAACACTTAACCTTACTTAGGGTTGCTGTATTGATTAAGTATGCATAGAAAGCCCCTAATACATCATGTGTCTAGATGAATGGTTGTTGTAGAGCTTGCATGAGAATTAGAGTTGGGGTCATTTGGGGTGGATTTTCTGGGTGTTGGTATCAGATGCTTTTCAGATGTGGCAATTAGAGAACGTGGAGTGGAAGAGGCTGGAGGCAGGGAATTTCTTTAGTAAATACGGTGTGGTTAAGGCAGAGTTATGAGTGTAATAAAATATTCTCTGTTGAAGAATTTTCTCTTTGCAAGTCTACATAGAGTTAAGGTATAATAATCTCCCTTCACCCCCTCTACTCAGTCTTTGGCTATATGGATCATTGATTCTGCCTTGTGTTTGGACTTATCTTACCCCAAAGCCATAGATGACTGGAGAAATTCTGGGTTATTTGCATTTCTTTTTAAAATTTCTTTCTTTTAGTCAGATCTTTCTACAGGTCTCTTGTCTGTATCCATGTAATCACAAAGTTAACTGGGACTTTTCCTTTTTCTTTTCTTTCTGTTTTTTTTTTTTTTTTTTTTTTTTTTGAGACAGAGACTCTGTCCCCCTGGGTAGAGTGTAATGGCATTATCATAGCTCACTGCAACTTCAAACTCCTGAGCTCAAGTGATCCTCCTGCCTCAGCTTCCTAAGTAGCTGGGCCTACCAGCATGTGCCACAATGGCTGGCTAATTTTCTTTTCTATTTTTGGTAGAGATGGAGTCTCACTCTTGCTCAGGCTGGTCTCTAACTCCCGACCTCATGCAATCTTCCTACCTAGGCCTCCCAGACTGTTGGAATTACAGGCGTGAACCACCAGGCCTTTTAAAACAAAACTTCAGTGTACCTGTGATCTAAAATGTGTAGGCAATCCATATGGCAAAGCTACTTAGCATTGAATGAGGAACGGTGATGCTGATACTCACGTGCTGTCATACGAATCAGGTTTTGTTTGCTTCCTTTTGGTATCCACATCACGAGCTTATCACTCTATAGTTTAACTCCTTGTATTTCATGAAAAGTTGTTAAATATTGTGGCAAAGAGATTTTCATGTTATTATCTAACTTCTCTCTTACCCAGCATAATAAATTTACATTCTCATAGTATCTATAGAGTGACGCTATAATTTGAAAACTATAACCTACCAGATTTATTTGAAGAAATTCAGGTAGCTATAGAATCTCTACCTGTATATGGTTGAAACAAAGCCAGACTGTGCAGGCTGGATCATTCTGTGTATATAGGCAGTTCAGAATGACCGGCATTCTGTCTTTTGCTTGTGTTGTGTTGACCCAGGCTGTGCTTTTTGAAGCTGAAGAAATTTATGAGACATGGCTAAAATAGTTCTTATGCTTGGCCACTAATAATCAACACAGACAGCCATGTTATCAGTAAACCCCAAGTGACCTGAATCTATCATAGTCTGCCTGTGGCCATCACTACAGGCCATTTTGCACAGGTTACGATGCATTTGACTGACCATGTTTGGCTAAGCTGGCTGCTTCAGGTGACTATCTTGTTTCCATTAAAGCACTTGTATTAGGAAATTACCTGAAACCTAAGAAACTATTTTCTTTACTATTAGAATCTAAATAACAAGTGGCCCCTGGTGATTATTATACTGCTTTCACATTTTCCACCAATACCTTCAGGCCAGTCAGTGGCATAACTAGGGTGGTTTTTTTTGCTTTGTTTGCATTGCCTATTTTCAGGGTCACAAACCTGTCCTTTCTGTAACTTAGGGGCTCTTCAGTGACCCATGTTTCACTGTGTTTGCTCTACAGCAGATGTCTGACTCTTTAAAGTTTCCCCTGAGCAAGATATCTTGTCTTTCCAAATACATCACAAGTAGGTGCAAGAATTTCACATTTTCTTCCTTCCACTCTAGGGATCAGTGATGGATGGTCAATACAATATTTTTTTTCTCTTTTATATTTTCCCCCTTTTGTTGCCTAACCCTTCGTATGTTGTCACTCACCCTGGTATTGTAGATACTTAACATACAATGAAAGAACTTTTCAGTTTCTTTTTCACATTTTCACTTTGGAAAAAACTCCATCATTATTGACTCTTGAATCACGAAAATGATCCTACAGTCACTGAATTATAGCACCATAGAAAGTTAGAGCTGGAAAGAAGCTAAATTATATTTCTCTTGTATCCATGCTTCCAGTAGAGAATACCTTGGCTTGTTGTAACTCCATGAAAATTCCCTCCCCCCCCCCCCACAGCTCCAAATGTCATATAGCATGTCACATGTTCTTGATGTTTAGGGTTTTAAGTCAAAACCCCAAACATCTATTACATTGAGCCTGTTCAATCTCTAAGACTATGCTGCAGTTATTTTAGCAGCTCTAAATGGTACAGGAGGCATTTCCAAATATAAGCATTTTCTATCTGAAGGCTTAGGGAATGTCATTTGAAGGGCACAGGGATGATCTATATCAAAATATATTTTTCATCTACTGAAAAGAGACTTTTTTTCTCTTTATGGAGAAAAAAGATATTGTCCCTTATGCATATATTTGAGAAATGTGCTAAACTGTTATCTCACCTACTGGCATCAGTATAAATTGGTTCAGATCATCTATTTTTCTTTCCTCTCTTGTTTTACTTAGAAGAAGAAAGTTCTTAGAGATCAATAATCAAAAGAAAGATTTAATGTGGGTTCTGGAAATAAGGGTGAGGACATTAAATTTAGACTGAATACTGGGGTAATGGAGACTAGTATTAAGAAAAGCACAGAAACCGCAGTACATGAAATTTAATTATTCCCTGTAACAACTTCCAACTGCTCAAGTTTCTCTACGTTGAGATGGAGAAGAGGATCTGTCCAGTACTTTGCAGTGACAATGTGGCAAATACAGGACTATGACTAGTATGGCTTATGTCAGGAACTCATTTAAAGCACTAACCATATACAAAGTCACCCCATCCCTTCTCAGACACTTTCTCATGGTGTTTTAATACTGTTGCTATTATTTTATATCTATGTAGTCCTTTTCCCCAAGGAAAATTACACCTTTCAAATGTTGACTTGGTGCTATCCTAGCTCTGTTAGTCATTGCTTATCCAGCCAATACGTATTTAGCTTCTTTAATCTTTTTTCCGTAAACACATCGTTCCATTTCTTTCATCATCTCAGTGCCATCCTTTGTAGTCAGTCCAGTTTCTCAACACATTTCAAGTGTCGAAGAGCCTGCTGCTATATTTTAGCCTAACCACAGTCCAGGAAGGTGGAAGTCATTTCTCTACATTTTTGCCATGGCCCTACATAATGGATGATTGTATTCAGTTCAAAATAGCATCAGCCCCTATGGCAGTCATATCACATTGCAAACTGGTATCTAATTTGTCCTCCATTACCAGCTCCAGGTCTTTTTTCAACATTATCGTTCATCAGGTTCCTCCTGTCCATTGAATTATTTTGCTCAAGATGTATTGGCTTTCATTTTTCTAAGCTGGATCTCATTTTGTTATTTTCGACTCATATCACTACACTCTCTGGGTCAATTTATATGCCATCTCAGAAGCTTCAATAGTGCCTGCCATATATCTCTACTTATTACCTGCAGGGTTCATTAATGAGCTATTTCCACTGTTTCCTCATCCAGAAGATTATTCAAATAATGTTCATAATCCTTCTTCCAGGTGATTTTTAAAGAGATTTAATAGGATTCAAGCTAACACTATTCCAACAAGAAAAACACTTTTAACACCACTTTTCACACATAACATGACTGTTCTTTTCACTTTAAATTTTCTAAATTAATTTGAATTACTTTCTTAATAATGGTTTTGAGAGTTTGCTAATATTCACACATTTTCACAGAGACTACTTTACCTGTGCATGACTTGGAGTTGTTGAAACAAAAATCAGTGCTGAGAGGGTGTAAATGTCATTATCTAAGTTACTTGGAGCCCATCTGGATCCCTAAAAGGATCATTTAGCTTTTCTTTTTTCCATATGCCACACAATAATCACATCAACTTCTCCTTTTACGGGAGGACTGATGGTGATGCATATAGAACTTATCAGAATTTTTTCTACTCCTAAGTTAAAAGAGCTAGAGAAAATTACAAAAATATGTGCTTAATTGGGTGTGGCTGTTTAGTATAATTTCTAAAGAGTATAGACATGGAGAAGTGGAAAAGGACTTTGACTTGTCATAAGAATTCCTAGGTTCTGAGGTTTACTGAACAGTAGAGGCTTTATTCAAATAGAGCTTTGGATATGTATTTACACAGAATATTGTCTACAGGACAGATATACCCTGATTTTTTTTATGGACATAGAAGTTATGGTTAGTAAAAAAATATGTATTTTTGCTAACACAAATACTGTTATGATCTAACTGTCCCATAATTTTTTCTAATATTTAAAAAAAGAGTCCTCATATGGACAAATATGGGGTTCACTGATCTGGAATAAATATTTCAATAATGTGTGTCATCTATGTAAGGAATGTGTTGGAAAGAACAAATTCTGGAGTTCTTTTTCCCATCCTGGATTTTTTTTTGACATGACTTGGATGCATTCTATTGATTTTCCTCAATTATAAGGGGTAATTGCTTTGATCCAAACTGAAATATCTAGAGAATTTTGATATTTTGTTAGAACAGTGCCAATGACAGCACCAACAAAGAAATTAGCAATAATTATTAAACTCTCATTATAAGAATTTAGTTCTCATGTATTATAGTGCTATGACAAGCACATTCTTTTACATTGCCTCTTTTACTTCTTACTACAATCTTGAGATATGATTTTCTCTCCATATTACATGTTAGAAAACTGATCTTCTGAGAGGATGAGGACTAAATTACCTAAAGTCACACAGATTTTAATTGAATGACAGGGATAATTGAGTGGCTAAGCCAGGAATATGAGCTTCTATAATGCTTGCTCTGCCCTTAATGCCTTTCAGGATTTCTGGTTGTGTTGCATGTTTTACCCTCAACTTGGAGCTATTAGATAACCATGTTATTATGCTCTAGACTGTTGGTCAAGAATGTGGGCAACATCTAATGAGGCCAGCTTGTTTCTGCTCCAAAATATCTGGAAATTCAGATGGAAGCACTCAAGGCTGGGATTGACTTGAAGACCTGGAGTAACTCAGTGGTTAGGAACTAGTAATATCTGGAGGCATCATCACTTAGATCTATGTCAGTTGGCTGGGACCTCAGCTGGGGCAGTCAGCCAAAACATGTACAGTAATGTCTTCATACGAAGCATGGCAATTTTGAGACTTGTCATCTGGTGTCTCAAGGCTCTGAAGGCAAGTGTTTTAAGAGAATCAGGCAGAAGCTCTATTGCCTTTTATGACCTACACTTGGAAATTGTATAACGTCACTTTCTCTGTGCTCTACTTGTCAACCATTCCTTAAGTTTAGCTCAGGTTCCAGAGGAGGTTATATAGACCCTGCTTGTCCATGGGAAAGTTTCAAACAATTTTCAGTCATGTTTAAAACCTTTATAATCCAACGTCATAAAACAACTTATTGACAAAGGGCTGTGATAATCCTTTAATGCCGCTAATTAAATTTAAGTTTTGAAGCGTGTTCTTGAAGAATTTTCTTTTTCATAGCTTTGGTTTATTTACTATGATTCTCAACCATGACTACAGTCATCATCACTGGGAAGCATGATAAACCCATCAGTTCTGGACTCCACTCCAAATTCACTGAAACAAAATCTGCAGGAGAGAAGCAGGAATATGTGGTTTCACCAAGTTCCTAGGGATTGTTAGCCACTGACCTATGCACCAGGTTTTATCTAAACCCCTCTCTGCAAATAGGGATGTTCTCAAAAGCCTAACTGGTAAACTCCTTGGCTTCTGCTATTAAAGCAGCTTGTCTGTCATTCTCACCTTTTCTCTATATTTGCAAGTGGAATCCTGAGAGTTTCCTTCTCCATCTCATCAGGAATGGATGACAGGACTCTAAACACAGTCTCTGCTGAAGCTGTCACAGCAGGAGCTATACCAGCTTAAAGCTGTTGGTTGCTAATCACTCTACTGTGAATGGATGGGCTAGTAGCACCCAGTGATTCAATTTGCATATTTATAACTTGATGTGTTCACAGAAGTGCCACTTTGGGGTGCTGCTGCAGCAGCTCCACTCTAATGAAAACATCTTCAAAGAGCCTTGTCAGTTTCCTTCAGCACACTTCTGAGGTTTAGAACAAGAGGAGGGTGGCAGTCCACACCTCAGGAAGAACCCTGATAAAAATCTATTAACTCTTTCTCCCCTTAGACATCTATTTCTCAGCTGCAGCAGCAACTAGTCTCCTCAATGGAAATTTGAGCACTACACGAATTGAAAATGAGAGAGGAAGGATGCTTCTGTCTTACCTGCCTATTTGAGGTTTTCAGATTTTCATGAATTTCTTGAAAATCAAGCTTGTATGTGGAGGTGTTTGGCATCTATACATGTAGTGGGAGAGGAGAAACTATAAAGGACCAGCTAGGGAAGATAAAGATATTTGAGGACAGAGTTCTTGCAGGAAGAGCTTTTTGTAGCTTTGAGGCTGGGAGGGCACTTGGTAATTATCTTGAGTAAGGAGCTGGTTACTAGGGAGAATGTCCTGCTATTCGATAGAGAGGCTATGATATGAACCCTATGGCATTTATAAGTAGAATAGGAAAGTCAAACTCAGCTTCCTAAGCCCACTGGACCACAGTTGTCCTTAACCTCAGCCACTTCTTCATAAGTATATCTGAAGGAGAATAAGAAGTGATGGTGAGTATAAATCATTTCCACAAATCCTCCATAAAGTTGAGAGTCTTTGGAAAAAGTGGATAAAACAAACAAAAACCAATGAAAGCCAAGCTATGTTATTTGTAGGACTGGGGTACTGTTGTGCAGGGCAAGAAGCAAATAGGTAACATTTTCTCATTCCTTCTTTCCTTTTGAGTGATTTCAGACTGGGTCCAGCTATCCATTTCTTTAAAAGTGTAATTCTTAGATGGTCTGCATTAGAATACTTTATAGGAAAAATGAAAATATCTAGAATCTACCTTACGGCTACTGAATCAGCAGCTCTTGGGGTGGGATCTTGGAATCAGAATTTGTAACAAATTGCTCAATGACTCTGATGCACACTTAAGTTGTAGAATTATTAACCTAGATTGTGCTATTATTGCTGGTGTTGGGGAAGCTAGAAAGGGTGTTCCTAAAGGTTTCTGTTTACATGCACATACCTTTTCTCTGTCTCTGACCCTCAAGGGGACCTAGGGGCACCAGGAGGGTCTTTTAAGTTTTGATGATATTAAATGGTTGAGCTTTATGTGGTAGTTAGAGTTTTCTTTGATATTAATTAGTCATTAGGTCAGCAAGCATTCTAAAGGACAGAGCTATCTAGAGTGTAACATATATTACAAATACCTCTTTGGTTTTTGAATAAAAGTAACAGATCGTATGTTATATTTCAGCCCAGTAAAATTGCTTGTCCAAATGATTGTTAAATTTCCCTAGCACTAGAAGAGGCCGTGGAGGCTACATTGTAATCAATGTAGAGTCCAACAGATATTAAATTAACTATGATTTTTTTAAAAAAATGTATTGTGTTAAAATACACATAACAAAATTTACCATGTTACTCATTTTAAATGTATAGTTTAGTGTATCTAATATAGCATAATGTTGTACAACTATCACCACCATTCATCCCCATAACATTTTTTATCTTGTAAACCTGAAACACTATATTCGCTAAATATTAGCTCCCCTTCTTCTCCTCCCCTAGGACCTGGTAACCACTATAGACTGTCTGTCCATGATTTTGACTACTCTAAGTAACTCATAAGTAGAATCATACAGTATTTGTCATTTTATGACTGGTTTATTTCTCCTAGGTTCTTCTCCTAGGAAGAACCATGTCTTCCAAGGTTCAGCCATGTTGTAGTCTATGTCAGAATTTCCTTCCTTTTTAAGACTCAATAATATTTCATTGCATATCATCACATTTGGTTTATCCATTCATCCATTAGTGGATACTTGGTTTCCTTCCACATTTTAGCATTGTGAATAGTGCTGATAAGATCATGGATATATAAATATCTCTTTAAGACCCTGCTTTTAATTCTTTTGAGTATATACTTAGAAGTGGAATTGATGGATCATATGGTAATTCTATTTTTAATTTTTTGAGGAATTGCCATATTGTTTTCCATAGCAGCTGTATCAGATTGCATTCCTACCAACAGTACACAAGGGTTCCAATTTCTCCACATTCTGCCATACACTTGTTATTTCTATTATTTTAATAGTAGTCATCTATTATTTTGATAGTGGCTATTATTTGATAATAGCCATTCTGTTATTTTAATAGTAGTCATGAAGAAGTTAATACTTCTTCAACAGTGGATGTGAGATGGTATCTCATTGTAGTTTTGATTTGCTTTTCCCTGATGATTAGTGATGTTGAACATCTTTTCATATGCTTATTGGTCATTTGTATATCTTCTTTGGAGAAATGTCTATTCAAGTTCTCTGCCCATTATTGAATTGGGTTGTTTTACTGCTTTTGAATTTTAGGTGCTCTCTTTATATTCTGGATGTTAATTCTTTACCAGATACGATTTTCAAATATTTTCTACCATTTTGTGGGTTGCCTTTTTACTCTGCTGATAGTGTATTTTGATGAATTTTTAACAATTTTTAATAAGGTCCATTTTGTCTTTTTTGTCTATTCTTTTGCTGCCTAAACCTTTGGTGTTATATCCAAAAAATCATTGCCAAATCCAAGGTTGTGCAGCATTTCCCCTATGTTTTCTTCTAAGAGTTTTATAACTTTAGGTCTTACATCTAGATCTTTTATCCATTTTGAGTTAGTTTTTGTATATATGGTGTTAGGTAAGGGTCCAACTTCACTCTTTTGCATGTGTATATTCACTTTCCCCAGCACCATTTGTTGAAGAGACCATTCTTGCCCCATTAAATGGTCTTGGCACCCTTGTCAAAATCTATTTGACCATACAGATGGTCCCCAACTTACAATGGTTCAACTTATAATTTTTTGACTTTACAATTATGCAAAAGTGAAGCACATTAATAGAAACCATAATTTGAGTACCCATACAACCATTTTATTTTTCTCTTTCAGTACAGTATTCAATAAATTACATGAGGTGTTCAACATTGTTATAAAATAGTCTTTGTGATAGATGATTTTGCCCAGCTGTAGGCTAATGTAAGTGTTCTGAGTATGTTTAAGGTAGGCTAGGCTAAGCTATGATGTTTAGTAGATCAGATGTATTACATGCATGGTTGACTTATGGTATTTTCAACTTGTGATTTTTTGGGGAGACATAACCTTGTCGTAAGTTGAGGCACATCTGAATATGCACAGGTTTATTTCTGGATTCTCTACTCCATTGGTCTATATGTCTGTCTTTGTGCCAAGATCAGATGTGTCGAGTCCATTCAAGGTCATAAGGCCATATACTCTGTCTATCTTTATGCCAGTATCACACTGTTTGAATACTGTAATTTTGTATTCTAGTAAGTTTTAAAATCAGGAAATATGAGTTCTTCAGTTTAGCTCATTTTTTTGAGATTGTTTTGGCTATTTTGGGTCCCTTGATATTCCATATAAATTTTAAGATTAGTTTTCTGTATCTGCAAAAATGTCATTGGGATTTTGATAGGGATCACATTGATTCTGTACATTGCTTTATTAGTATTGACATCTTAACAATATAGAACTTCCAATGCATGAATATGGGATGTATCTTCATTAATTTATGCCTTTTTAAATTTCTTTCAGCAATGTTTTATAGTTAACCTCCTTGGTTAGGTTAATTCCTAAGCATTTTATTTTTTATCCTATTGTAAATGGCATTGTTTTTGTAATTTCTTTTTTAGATTTTTTATTGTTACATACATCAGTGAAACTGATTATTACATGTTGACTTTGTATACTGATGTTTTCCTAAATTTTTTATTGGTCTAACAGTTTTGGTGGAATCTTTAGGATTTTCTATATATAAAATCATATCATCTAAAAATAGTCATAATTTTATTTCTTTCTTTTCAATTTAGATGCATTTTATTTCTTTCTTCTTTCCCAATTGCTCTGGCTATATCTTCCAGTACTATGTTGAACAGAAGTAGGTGAAAGTGGGTATCCTTGCTTTGATTCTGATCTTAGAGGAAAAGCTTTCAATTTTTTACCATTAATAATGATGTTTGTTTTCTGTTTTTCATATATGGTGCTTTTTATGTTGAGGTATTTCCTAGTTCATTGAGTGATATTTTTTCTATTTTTATAACATTTTATATAACTCATAAAACCGTTCTCATATAAAAATTCACACAAAGTTGCTAGAGAGCATACAATTTCCAAAAATGTCCTGATTTTTGTTATGTTCACTTTTCTAAGGATGCACTCAAATCAATGGTAAAATGCAGGCATTATGTAATATTTCATTGCCTTTGGTAAAACTAAAGATATGAGTATTTTTATTATAAAATAGGGTTAAATTTTGTCAAATGCCATTTTTTCATCAACTGAGATGATCATCTGTATTATGTTTTTCCTTCGTTCTGTACATGTGATATATTACATTGATTGATTTTTGTATGTTGAATTACTCTTACGTTCCAGGAATAAATTCCATTTGGTTATGGTGTAAAATATGCTGCGAACTTCAGATTTTTAGTCTTTCGTTTTGGATATTTGCATCATTGTTCATAAGGTATATTGTTCTGTAGTATTCCTTTATTGTAATATCTTTGTCTGCCTTGGGAATTAGAGTGATGCTGGCCTCATAGAATGAGTTAGGGGTGTTCCACCTCTTTAATGTTTTGGAAATGTTTGAGAAAGATTAGTGTTTTTTAAATATTTGGTAGAATTCATGAAGAAGACATTAAGCCCAGGACTTTTCTTTTGGGGAGATTTTGATTACTGATTCAATCTTCTTGTTAGTTATAGGTCTATTCAGATTTTATATATTTTCATTATTAGTCTTAGTAGGATTTGTATTTCTAGAAATTTGTTATTTCATCTAGTTTTTCCAATTTGTTGGCATACAATTGTTCATTGTACTGCCCTATAATTCTTTTTATTTCTATAGAATCAGTAGTAATGTGCCCATTTTCATTTGCAATTTTGGTAATTTGAGTCTTTTTTTTTTTCTTAGGTGTTGCAGGTAAGAGTTCATCAATTTTGTTGATTTTTCTCAAAGAAACAACTTTTGATTTCATCAATTTTCATTATTGTTTTTCTATTTTCTATTTTGTTTAGTTTTGCTCTAATCTTTATTATTTCCTTCATTCTTTCAGCTTTGTTTCTTCTTTTTGTAGTTCTGAAATTGTAAAATTAGGTTGTGGATTTGAGATCTTTTTGTTTTATAATATGTATTTATAGCATAAATTTTCTCATTGGCACAACTTTCACTGTGTCTCATATATTTTGCTATGTTCTGGTTTTGTTTTTAATTGTCTCTAAATATTTTCTAATTTAACTTGTGATTTTTTTTAATCCATTGATTAAGAGTGTGCTGTTTAATTTTTGCAAATTTGTGAATTTTTTAGTTTTAGTTCTTTTATTGATTTTTAATTTCATCCCATTGTGGTCAGAAAAAAAGACATTGCATGATGTCTATTTTCTTAAATCTATTAAGATTGAATTTGTGGCCTAACCTTAATTTATAGGTTAATCCTAGAAAATGTTCCAGTGCACTTGAGAAAAATGTATAGGTGTTATTGGTTAGAGTGTTCTATATGTCTAATAGATCTGTTGGTTTATTGTGTTAAGTTCTCTATTTTTTTTACTTATCTTCTCTCTAGTTTTGCTGTCCTTTATTGAAGGCTGAGTATTTAAGACTCAAACTATTATTGTAAAACCATCTATATCTCCTTTTAATTCTGTCAGGTTTGCTTCATATATTTTGAAAGTCTATTAGTTGCACAAATGTTTATAATTGTTGCATCTTCCTGCTATATTGAACATTTTATTAATTTACAATCTCCTTTGTTGTCTTTGTAAATTTTTTGATTTTAAGATTATTTTGTCTGATATTAGTGTAGCCACTGCTGCTCTCTTTTGGTTACTATTTGCATAGAATATAATTTTCCATTCTTTCATTTTCAACCTATTTATGTCTTTGGATCTAAAGTTAATCTCTTATAGACAGCATATATTTGGTTCATGTATTTTTATACATTCTGCTAATCTTTGTGTTTTTATTGGAGAGTTTAATCAGTTTACATTTAAAGTAGTTACAGACAAGAACAGGCTTAATTCTGTCTTTTTGCTACTTATTTCCTACATGCCGTATGACATCTCTGTCCCTCATTTTCTGCATTACTTCTTTTGTGTTTAGTTAATTTTCTATAGAGAAATGTTTAAATTCCTTTCTCATTTCCTTTAATACATCTTCTATGGACATTTTTTGTGGTTATCATGGGGATTGCATTTAACATCCTAAAATTATATCACTATAATTTGGATTTATACCAGTTTATCTTCAATAACATACAAAAGCTCTGCTCTTTTACAGCTCCACCCTTACCACTTGCAGATATTAATATCACAAAATTTTATTCTAATACATTTTGTACCACAAAACATGAACTAATAATTCTTTTAAAGGCATTCATCTCTTAAATTATGTATAAAACAAAATATGGAGTCATAAACCAAAATTACAATAATACTAGCATTTAGGCTACTTTTTAAATAAATATATTAAACTTTCAAATCATGTAGAAAACAAAAAGTAGAGTTACAATCCACTATTTCAATAATACTAGCTTTTATAATTTTCCATTTATTTACTTTTATTGAGATCTTTATTTCTTCATATGGGGTTCACATTAGTGTCGAGTGTTCATTCATTTTACCTTGCAGAACTCTCTGAAGCATTTCTTACACAGCAGGTCTAGTTATAAGGAACTCCCTCAGATTTTATTTCAAAATGTTGTAATTTCTCTTGCCAACTGCCTCTAGCCTCCAAAGTTCCTGACGAGAAATCTGTTTATAATTTTATTGAGGAGCCTTTGTATTTGATGTGTCATTTCACTCTTGCTGTTTTTGATTATCTTGCCTTGACTTTCCTAAGTGTGGTTATAATGTTTCTCATTGTGAGCCTCTTTGAGTTCATCTTACTTGGAGTTTGTTGAGTTTAATGAGTGCTTTAAATTCTATGTTTAATCAGATTTTGGATATTTTCAACCATTATTTCTTCAAATATTCTCTTTGGTCCTTTCTGTCTTCTGTATTGGAACCATCATAATGTATATATGGTCCACTTTAAGGCATTCTTTCCTTCATTTTTTTTCTTTTTATTTTTCAAACTTGATAATTTCCATTATCCTAACTTCAAATTCAGTAACTTTTTTTTTCTGACAAATAAAATTTACCTTTAAATTCAACTTGTGAATATTTTTTCAGTAGTCATACTTTCAGCTCCAAAATTTGTTTGGTTTGTTGCTGTTGTTGTTGTTGTTTATTTGTTTCTTTTTAGGTATTCTATCTCTTTATTGTTATTTTTATTTTGTTGATACACCATTTTCTTAACTTACTTCACATCTTTTTTCAGTTCTTTGACAATCTTTAAGACAGTGGTTTTAAAGTATTTTTCTAGTAGATTTGCCATCAGGTCTTTTTCACTGACAACTGTGTTTATTTATTTATTTATTCCTTTAAATATACTTTCTTCTTTCTTTTAATGTCTTGTAAATTTTTTTATTATTGAAAACTGGAAATTTGAATCTAATAATATGGTAACTTTGGAAACTTTGAAAATCAGATTCTTCCCCATCCTTAGGGTTTGCTATTTTCGTTATTACTTTCTTTTATTGTTTTTGCTTTTTTGATTGTTGCAGGCTGTTTCTGTGCCAAGGATCAGCCTGATGGATAAACTTAGGGCCTTCTCGTGTCTTTTCTGAGCTTGTTCCTTTCCCTGGGTGTGTAAGATCACTTTTTAGTTTTTTGTTATATGCCATTGCTTTTGCATGCCCTAGTTATTAATGTGCAACTTCCAAAAGTGGGTAAAATATGAAGGGCCTTTAAATCCTCTAGAGGTCTCTTCAGTCACAAGAGATGGGGGTTGCAACAATGGAGGCAGGTGCAACAATGGCCACCTGCTTCTTTGTCTGCACCTTTGTGATCAGAAGCATTAATCAGAGATCCGACCACAAATTGCTCATCTTTGTAGGACAAGGTCTTTTTTGCCCACCCTGGCTCCCATAAGCTTTGTGCAAACTGCTCCAGGAACACCTGTACACCTGTCTGCCATGGAGCTGGGGCTGCAGGATAGGTAGCTGTTACTGTGCTGTAGGTTGAAATTGATCAAAATTAACTGCACTTTATCACCAAAGCCTTTCCCTGAAAGTTATTTAATACAAGGCTGCAATAGACTCCAGAGTTCCAAAATATTTATATCAGACAGATTCTTACAGTGCAATTGTTGTCTAGGTGAGGAGACAGATTCTTGGTGCTTCTCACTCTGCCATCTTCCCCAAATTCTCTTTTATGTGATATATTTTTAAATTTTTTTTAATTTCATTTAGATAAGGATCTTGCTTTTATCTTAAGTGCAGTGGTGTCATCATAACTCACTGCTAAAGTATAGTGGTGTCATCATAACTCACTGCAACCTCAAACTCCTGGGCTCAAGCAATCCTCCTACCTCAGCGTCCCGAGTAGCTGGGACTACAGGCATGTGCCACCATGCTCATTATTTTTTCTATTTTTTATAGAGACAAGGTTTTGCCATGTTGCTGAAACTGGTCCTAAACTCCTAGCCTCAAGAAACCTTCCTGCTATAGCCTCTCAAAGTGCTAGGATTACAGGTGTGAGTAACTGTACACCCTGTGATGTATTTTAATAACTGAAAACTATAAAATGTCATAAGAGTTAATTGCCCTTTTGACTAAAGTTCTTAGAAGGATGATATAGAAAGAGATATGGAGGATAATAATTATTCAGTAACTGATATATGCCAAACACTGTTTTAAGTAAGTGACACATTGAAATTTCATTTAATTCAATGTATAATAAGTTGTCTTAATATTTATTTTTGAAAAGCATCTTTTTATATCAGTTAGCCAGCTTTTTTTTTTTTTTTTGCTGATTTATTCTGTGGTACACTAATTAGTCTCCCTTTCAACCCGAGCGGTCACTGGAAAAAAAAGTACAAGTGATTGGAAAACCATAATTTAGATATACTACCATTTGAACATTTGAAGTGTAGGTAAATGGTATATTTGTTCTAGTCCAGTCTTCACCATTATATCATAAAGTCCTCCTTCATAATATTTGAATAATGTATGAACACCTGGTGTTGGCAGAATTACTAATGAATATGGAAATTTTGGACCCCACTCCATTTGTAATTTTTTGAGAGCTAAAAATTTGCATACATTACATGACCAAATTTAAGATTTGGCTAAAACATTCACTTTTTTAGAGAAGAAACAAAGTTCACAGATAATAAAAATGTTTATTAATAACAATTTTCAATCTTGTTTTTAATAATGGGATTAACTGTAATTTCAAAGGCTTTCAACAAGCCAGAAACAAACAACTGGGTTTCTTTCATTTAATAGCTTTCAAAGAAAAAAATTCTACTGGAATTTTGAAAGACATTGCATATGAACTTCTCCAATTATAGATGAGCTGCCTTGGGTGACTTTCTGCTTTATTTTCTTTAACCCTAAAATGGAAAAAAAAAAAAAAAGACGGACCACATTGGGCTACTGTAAGAATTAGTTTAAAAAACGTATATTCAGTGCTTAGCACAGAGCTTATTAAAGCTCAGTACACAAGAGAAAAAAATAGTGGATTAATGGTGATGTTCTGGCTCTCCGCTCCTAGAGAAGGAGGTGAAGATCTCGGATAGCTACACATAAGTGTAACACTCCCCTCTCCCAAGAACAGCATTGTGAATCTGCAGAGAAACAGCCTGGGACATACAGCACAGGAAGATGAATGGGACATATGATTGCAAAGACTGAAGATTGCAAGATATGTCATAGGGAATAGAGCACAGGACAACCATCTCCACCCAGGCAACCAGTGCAGTGTGATCTGACCCACAGGAGGACACCTAGCTCCTCCACGGATCCACACCCACTCAAACAGAGACACGCCTGAAGTCGGTGCAAAGTCATGGCACAGGATCACAGGTTTGCTGGAGAGGAGACAATAGCGGGGAACATTTTGAACTCCCTGATGCTCTGTGCAAGGACTTGTCTAAGTGGTTCCCATGACTATGCATGGGAGTTTGGAGATAGGTACCTCATGTACGGTGGTCAGCAGGACCAGAACAAAGGAAGTGAATGCTGAAAAGGGGGCTCTGCCCCTGGAAACCGCTGATAATTTGATCGACTCAGGATGGGGCAGAAAGAGCAAGACCCTCTGCTAAGCAGATGTGAGACTGCAGGACTATGATGCAGAGGGGCCAGCTGGTGGCCTATTGATTCAGCCTGCTGAACCAGCACCTGCCAACTCCTGAGTGGTCACCCCCAGCGCTAGCTCTCCATGAGTGGGTGGCCGCAATTTTGGTGGTTCACAGCCCAGAGAGGCTGTGGAAAGCTGTGGTACACTGTGGTTTCTGATAGCAGCCCTCCTCCAGCATAGGGACTTTAGCCCTGAGTGTGGCGGACTCTGCCCTTGGAGGCAAGGAGAAGTGAGAAAAGCTGCTTTCTCTGTGTGGCTGGCATGAATCAGTCGGACTTTGGTGCTGAAAAATAGTCTGCGACCTGTTGATTTGGCTAGCTGGGTCAGTGTTGGTGGGTGAGTCCCAATGATAGTTCTCCCTGGGTAGGTGGCCGCCATCTGTGGGATTCCCAACCCAGACATGCTGGGCTGTGTGGTGGTCTCAGGCAACACCCCTCCCCCAGCCTGGTGACTTTCACACTAGGTGCAGCAGGCTCTGCCCGTAGAGGTGGAGAGAAGCAAGAAAAGCCGCTTTCTCTCTGCAACTGGTGTGAGTCTGTGGGGCTTTGGTGCTAACAATAGCTGGTAGCCTGTTGATTTGGCCTGCTGGACTGGCTTAGGTCATCTAATAAGATCATAACTCCAGGGCGTGCTCTCCATGTCCGGGCAGTTGCCAACACTGGGGTTTGTGGACAGGGAAGGAAAACCCTGACCAGAGACCTCACCAATTGCATCAATTGATCCCTCCCATTAGGAGCAGTCTTCCAAGTGTGGTGAAAGGGCCCTGAATAACATATTAGCAGCTCCCCCTAGTAGCAGATCAAGCAACCATAGAAGCACACACACCCAGGCTTGCAGTCACCAGCTGCACTATATCTTGCCCTTGCCCTCACCTTAAGGAGGAACAGGGTCCAAGTAACCTCAGGAGTGGCAAGACCCTTCCCAAGGATCAGGGCATTTGTATACCGCATCTGGGGGACCAGATCCTACCAGAGACATCAGATTACCTTGATAACTGTCTCCTCCACAAAACTACAATCGACAGAGAGGGTAACCCCAAAGCTTAACGTACTGCCTTCCATCTCAAGCTATTAGAGGGCAGTGGAGTCATACACATAAGTGCAATCCCCCACCTGGGAGCTTAAGCTGGGGGACCAAACTGACTAGTCTCCATTGGTAAGAGGTGAAGATAACAAGTCAGAGGTAACCAAACTTGCTAAAATACCTCTAAGGCTTTATAGGACGAGGGCACCTCTCCTCAAGACTGTCAAGGAATGACCCTTGGGGACTTGGAGATAGGGCCATAAACCAGTCGTAGCACCCCCAGTTTCCAACCAAGTAGCCTGATGAGAAAGAATCAGTGAAAGAATGCCAGAAACATGAAAAATCAGAGAGAAAAGTCACCCCCAAAAGAAATCATTAGATCTTCAACAATGGATACCAACTTAAAGAAAATGATTAAAATGATGGAGGAAGAATTCTAAATATGGATCATAAGAAAACTCAGTGGAATTGAAGAGAAAATAGAAATTCAACAAAAAGAAGTCATAAGAACAATATAGGAAATGAATGAAAATTTTCTAAAGAAATTGAAATATTACAAAATAACCAAACAGAAATATTGGAAATGAAAGATGCATTCAAGGAACTCCAAAACACATTGTAAAGCCTTAAAAATAGGATGGATCATGCAGAGGAAAGAATCTCAGAGCTTGAAGATAATGACTATGTGCTAAACAAATCAGATGAAAAAAAAGAACATAGAAGCAAGAGACAAGAAGAAAACATACAAGAAATGTGAGAGTATGTAAAGAAACCAAATATAAGAAATATAGGCATTCCAGAGAGAGAAGAAGAAAATATGGAAGAGCTGGAAAGTCTATTTCTTGGAATACTGGAGGAAAATATGCCTGGCCTGGCCAGAAATCTAGATATCCAGGTACAAGAAGCACACAGAACTCCTGGGAGACTAGATGTGAAAAGGCAATTGCCATGCCACATAGTTATTAGGCTGGCCAAAGTAAACACCAAAGAGGCAATTCTTTGAGCAATAAGATGAAAACAGCATATAACCTACAAAGAAAAACCTATCAGACTAACTGCAGACTTCTCAACTGAAACCCTACAAGCCAGAAGGGACTGGGGACCTGTCCTCAATCCTTTAAAACAGAATAATGGCCAACCCAGCAAAACTAAGCTTCATCTATGAGGGAGAAATTAAGATTTTCCAGACAAGCAATCACTGATGGAATTTGTGAAGACAAAACCTGGCCTGTAGGAAGTGCCCAGACCTGCATCATACACTGAACAGTGCAATAGACACTGACCAAAGTAAAATCACTCAAGAGTTAAAGTACAGAACCTCAATTCCACAATGGCTTGAGAGGTAAAACAAAATAATAAGAATTTGTCCAACAATTTGAACAGAAATATATCCCAAATGTAAATTCTCTCAATAAATGTGAATGTTTTGAATTGTGCACTAAAGAGGCATAGATTGGCTGAGTAGAAAAAAATTCACAAGGCAAGTATCTGCTGTCTCCAGAATATGCATCTTACCCACAAAGATGCTTTCAGACTCACAATCAAGGTTGGAAAACAAACTTTTAGGCAAATGGAAACAAGAAGAAAGTGGGGGTAGCTATTCGTATGTCAGATAACATAAACTTTAAAACAGAAAAAATAAAGAAAGAGAAAAATGGTCACTATATAATGGTGAAAGGAAAAATCCAAAAAGAAGACTTAACAATTCTTAATATTTATGCACCTAACACAGCACCTGGATACATAAAGCAAACCCTTATTTAATCTAAATAACATGATAAACAGCAATCCCATAGTAGCTGGGTCTTTCAACACCCCATTGACTAAACTGGACAGATCCTCCACACAGAAAATAAGCAAAGAAACAATGGACTTAAACAGAGTTCTAGAACAAATGGGTCTAACAGACATCTACGGAATATTCTACCCAAATAAAGTTAAATATACATTCTTCTCATTAGCTCATATAACTTTCTCTAAAATCAATTACTTCCTAGGCCACAAATCCGATGTCAACTAATTTAAAAACATAGAAATTATATCATGTATCTTCTCAGACCACAGTGGTATAAAATTAGAGATCAATTCTAACAGAAACACTTACCACTTCACAAAGTAATGGAAATTAAACAATCTATTGCTGAATGACTGTTGGGTCAAGGAGGAGATTCAGATGAAAATCAAAGATTCTTTGAACTAAATGATAACAGGGACACAAGTTATCAAAACCTAAGGGATACAGCAAAAGCATTCCTGAGAAGAAAACTAATAGTATTAAATGCACACATTCAAAAGACAGAAAGCTCACAAATCAACAAACTAATAAACTGTCTCAAGGAACTGGAAGACAAAGTGCAAATTATTCCTAAACCTAGAAGAAGAAAAAAAATAACTAAGATCAGAGCAGAACTGAATGAAATTGAGAACAAAGAATTATACAGAAGATTAATAAAATCAAAAGTTGGTTTTTAAAAAAGATAAACAAAATTGACAGCCCTCTTGCTACATTGATAAGAACTAGAAAGGATAGGACTCTAAAAAACTCACTTAGAAATGAAAAAGGAGAGGTCATTACAGACATTACAGAAATATAAAACATTATCTTTGAATACTATAAAAATCTATTTGCCCCCAAACTGCAAAATGCGGAGGAAATGGACAAACACTTAGAAACACACAATCTTCCTAGGCTCAATCAGGAAGAAATAGAATTCCTGAACAGACCAATATCAAGCACAGAAATTGAAGCAGCAAATAAAAATCTTCCAGCAAAAAAAAGTTCTGGGCCAGATGGGTTCACACCTGAATTTTACCAAACTTACAAAGAAGAACTCATTCCTATACTGAAGAAATTATTCTACAACATTGAGAAAGATGGTATCCTCCCCAACTCATTCTATGAAGCCAATATCACCTTGATATCAAAACCAGGAAAGGGCACAATAAAAAATGAAAACTATGGATCAATATCCCTCATGAATATAGAAGCAAAAATCCTCAACTAAAATCTTAGCAAACTGAATCCAACAGCACATCCAAGAAATAATTCATCATGACAAGATGGGCTTTATCCCAGAGATGCAAGTTTGGTTCAACATACAAAAATCTATAAATGCAATTCATCACATAAATAAAAGCAAGAAAAAAACCCATATAATTCTCTCATTAGACACAGACAAAGAATTTGACAAAATCCAGCACACTTTTATAATAAAAACTCTTAACAAAATAGGCATAAATGAGACATACCTTAAAATTATTAAAGCCATAGATTATAAACCCACAGTTAATATCATACTGAATGGGGAAAATTTGAAACCATTCCCGCTTAGAACTGGAACCAGACAAGGTTGCCCACAATCTCCACTTCTATTCAACATAGTGCTGGAAGTTCTTGCCAGAGCAATCAAACAAGAGAAGGGAATTGAGGGTGTCCAAATGGGAAAAGAAGAGGTCAAATTCTCATTCTTTGCTGACAATATATTATAACTAGAAAATCCCAAGTATTCAACCAAGTGACTCCTGGAACTGATAAATGAATTCAATAAAGTCTTAGGATACAAATTAATGCAGACAAATCAGTGGCATTCAAATATGCCAAAAACAGTCAAGCAAAAAATCAAATCAAGGACACAATACCTTTCACAATAACATCAAAGAAAATTAAATATTTAGGAATATATTTAATTAAGAAGGTGAGAGGCTGATATAGGGAGAACTATGAAACACTGAGAAAAGGAACTGTAGAAGATGGAAACATGGAAAGAAGATGGAAAACCCTACCATACTCATGGATTGGCAGAATCAATATTGTTAAAGTGTCTGTAGTACCTAAAGTGATCTATAGAATTAATGCAATCCCTATGAAAATACCATCATCATTCTTTACATACCTAGAAAAAATAATTCTATGCTTCGTATGGAACCAGAGAAGACCTTGTATTGCCAAAGCAATCTTGAGCAAAAAGAACAAATTGGGAGGCATCAGTCTACCAGCTTTCAAGATTACTACAAGGCTATAGTAACCAAAACAGGATGGTACTGACACAAGAATAGAGATATAGACCTTTGAAACAGGACTGAGAACCCAGCTATAAAACCATCTTCATATTGTCATCTAATCTTCAACAAAGCAGACAAAAATATACATTGGGGAAAAGAATCCCTATTCAATAAATGATGCTGGAAAAACTGGATAACCACATGCAGAAGATTGAAACTGGAGCCCCACCTCTCACCTTTCACAAAAATCAATTCACAATGGAAAATAACACACTGAAACCTAGGATATGAATTCTAAAAGAAAATGTTGGAAATATTCTTATAGACATTGGCCTAGGAAAAGAATTTATCAAGAAGACCCCTAAAGCAATCACAGCAGCAACAAAAATAAACAAATGGGACCTGACCAAATTAAAAAGCTTCTGCACAGCCAAAGAAATTATCACCAGAGCCAACAGGCAACCTACAGAATGGGAGAAAATATTTATATTCTACACATCTGATAAACAGCTCATAACAAGAATCTATATAGAACTTAAGAAAATCAATAAGAAAAAAATCAAACAACCCCATCAATAAATGGGCAAAGGATATGAACAGAAACTTTTCAAAGAAGACAGAAGACTGGCCAGCAAAATATAAAAAAAGTGCTCAACATTTCTAATTATTAGGGAAATACAAATCAAAACCATAATGATATATCACCTAAATCCAGTGAGAAAGGCCTTTATCAAAAAGTCCCAAAACAACAAATGCTGGCATGGATGTGGATAGATTGGAACACTCTTGCACTGCTGGTGGGACTGAAAATTAGTACAACCCCTGTGGAAAGTAATTTTGAGATAACTCAAAGAGCTAAAAATAGAAATACCATTTCATCTCGCAATCCCACTACTAGGCATCTACCCAAAGGTAAAAAAGACAATCTATAATAAAGACATCTGCACTTGAATGTTTATGGCAGCACAATTCACAATTGCAAAGATGTGGAAACAACCCAAATACCCATCAATACATGAGTGGATTAATAAAATGCGGTATGTGTATATCATGGCATACTACTTGCTCATCTACAAAAAACAGTGGTGAACTAGCACCTCTTATATTATCCTGGATAGAGCTTCAGCACATCCTTTGAAGTCAGGTATCACAAGAATGGAAAAACAAGCACCACATGTACTTACCATCAAATTGGTACTAACTGATCAACACTAAAGTGTTCACATGGTAGTAATATTCACTGGGTGCTGGTCACTGGGAGGAGGTTGGTGGGAGTGGGTAAACTCACAACTAATGAATATGGTGCATGCTATATAAGGGAAGGGCACACTTATAACCTGGCTTGGGTGCAGCAAATGCATTACATGTAACCAAAATATTTGTACCCTGATAATATTCTGAAACTAAAAAAAGAAAAAAAGCTCAATACATGTCTCTAATTATTATTTAAATAGGTAAGTTTACAATATATATTAAATTCTACCTATGTGCAATAGCCCATTATTAAAAACTTCTCTACAACTCATACATTTTACTAAACCAAAAGTAACTTACCCTGCATTATTCTGAATTGCGTGAAATTTAATCTTATTAATATTGTGAAGCCATATTGATGACAATGAAATTCTGCACTATAAAGAACTGGAGTTCAAACTGATTTGCTTTTATTTCTATATACATCAAAGTTTAGTCCTATATGGTAGAGTCATGGAGATCTATTTTAATTTTAAATAATAAGATTAATTTATTTATATTTAAATAATAAATATTAATTTTCTACATAAGCATATAGAAAATATACATTAATTTTCAAAAGAAAAATCTTAAATAAAAAGTACTTATCTTTAATGAATAATAATTAGCTTTTTTTCAGAAGATTGGTAGTATATGACAGCATCATCCCTTTCCTATTTTACTTTGGTATTTCATTGTACAGATGGGCCTTCTTTGTTGACAAGGCAGAAATGATGATGCCCCTATCACTTTTCAGCTCTTCTCATTAGCTTCTAGCCACCTTCATTTGTAACAACTGATTTCCCCTAGTTCAGTATACTATATGTTAACAAATGGTTCTCATTTTACATGACAATTCTAATAATTAATGATTATAGAAGCATATTAGGCATATAATGCCAAAATATATTACCTGTAATGTTAATCTCTAATTCGAGTTTCTTTTGTATATTGGGAATAGGATATGCTATTTAGAGATCACAGTAGAAACACACTTGCATTTCTAAAACTCTCCTTCTCAATCACATACCTATTAATTTAAATCAGTGAAGAATTATGAATCCAATTTTCCATTATCTTTGTAAGGCTTGCAGGAGAGATCTCTGTGGCTCAGAGAAGAGCAGCATAGCTATAATTCACAATGGAAAGGGAGAGAAGGTGAGGAAGGGAAATAGCCTTGGCCTTGCATTACTTTATTGCTCAGCTGATTATGGGAGGAGATCTTTTTATGTGCACTATGGATTACCACTCTCTGTTATGTCCCGATTTGGGAAAGAAGGTCAAGGGTAGGGGAGCATGCCTAAACATTTAGAGTCTCAATTAATGAGCATCAGAAAGACCACAAGCAAATCAATGGAAAGAAAAATGCAAGCAAAGGGAGATAATCCATGCTTCAGAAATAAAAACAGAATTGAAGAACTGATGGAGCTTGATCATACAACCATCCGTCAGGAATCCTGACCCTTTGCAATATCTCAGCACAAACAGGACAGGTGCAAGAGAGAATCACTGATGTCCTCAAGGCATATCGTACAGACTCCAGCTTAATGTTTTCTGCCTGTTAATATTTTTTAAAGATTCGTTTTCTTTTCCTTCCCTTAACCTCTCTCACGATCACACCCCATTACCAACTGGGTGTTATTTTTTAGTGAAACACATAATAAGCTGTTATTAAGGACTGACATTCTAACCCGATACTCAACTTTCCAGTCAGGAATGTATCTAAAATGGATAGATCTAAAATTTAGTGTGTTCTTCGTGTGCTAATTAGTTGAACAAATATTTGCAAAGTACTTTAGTATACCACAAAGATGTGGGGATATAGAGAAGAATGAAATGGAGTTGTCCTTGATAGCTTCAGGGTCTGTTAGGGGAGAGACAGCCATATAAACTTAAATGTTGCTGGGAAAATATCCTATAACAGAGAGCAGGGCACCAAGATCAGAGGTTTAGAGGAAGAAATCCTCGAGAAGATAATCTTTTTCTGGAGTTCAAAAAAGAAGGTAAAAAAAGTATTCCATACATAAAGAATAGGATGAACTAAGGCACAGAGCAAACAACAACAAAAAAACAAAACACTAGAGTGTTCCTGGCAGCTATGAACAACCTGGTCCTACGAGAAGATCCAATGCAGGAAAATGGGTAGGACAGGTGGCAGGAACTATAGGTCATGGGATAGCTGTGTTAATTGAAGTGTTACCCACAGCCCTCAGCATTAACTTCTTCGTAATTTGTTGGAAATGCAACTCCTCAAGTCAGAACTACATCAAAATCTGGATTTTAACAAGATCCCCAGGTGACTCGTTTGCACATTAACATGTGAAAAGCACACATTAAGGTGTGTAATAGATGTGGATAGATCTAAGAAAAACATAACTGGAAGCTTGAGGCCAAAAGCTTTCACCAGCCACAGTTTCCCCTTGCTCCTCTCCTTCTTCACCAAGATCAGAATCCCCAGAGTAGCTTTGGGTTCCACTTGGACTTTGAACTCCTACTTTCTGCTGCTTAATTTCAATGACACCCACCCTCCCATACCATTACAGCCTGGACATGGAAAGTCTTAGGTGTGTAAGGGTAAAAGGAAGATAACAAGGGCATTGTACAAAATTTTGAGGGCTAGTATTAACAATTATTAGTTTTTCTATGCATGACATTTGTCAGTGTTTACACATACACTTTTGCTGCACCAGTCCTGTGAGACCATGATCAATTTCCTCATTTTGCAGATGAAAAAGAAATGAAAGAAGTGATTTCAATCATGGAAAGTCACATGGCTAAGGAAGAAGCAAAATAGGAACTGAAATCCAGCTTTCGTTATATCAAGTTTAGTTCTGCTTCCTCTTCCTCAAGTTGCCTTCCTAGCTCATGTGCTTCCCTAGCCCTGGTCCACCTGTTCTCAGTTGCTGCATTGTTCTCTAGTATGGTTTTGCAACACAGGGTCCAAGAACACTGGAGGTGAGAAAGACTCAGAGGAAAGGTCAGCTAGAGGATAATTGTGTTTATCCTGTTCAAAGGAGTCAGGATTCAGTGAAATCTTAAAGCAGTGTGGTTCTTTTTTTCCCTAAGCAGTTATAAAGGAAGGAACAACAGAGTTGGAAAAAATTAAATTATTTTTAGATTAATTGAGAAGAGGGATCAAATTCTGATGACAGTTGTCTTAGTTTCCTTTTTCACTGTTCAAGAGTACGAAAAACCATGTTTAAGGGTAAAAACCACTCCACTAAAACATGATCAGTCTAAGGTTGAGAAATCTAAATGATTGAATTGTTTGAATTCAGTTATTACTTAAGTAGTTAAGTTAGAAATAAAGGATTACTGAGAAATGTCTGAATGTTCAAATGTGGGTAGAGTTAAATCCCCTACTCTTCAATTATTTAGCCTTTGAGCACCAATTGAAAATGGGCAAAAGGGAACTGCAAAAAAAATCATGAATGTCTTTGGATATGCTCGTGCTCTCCTCATTCTAGTTCTTTTGAGGTTCTGAGGTCCCAAATGTCTGTTTGAGTGGTAGAAAGAAAGTAGAGATTTTCTTCATCAAAATAGAGGTGCTACTCTGCTGTGGTTGTCCCTGAATAATACTTTAATGATTGAGGGTTCAAAATAGTTCTATATTCAATTCTTCTGCACCTTCAGCACACAAGCAAATGGCATTGCTTAAACCTTAAAACTCTGCATCTGTAATGTACATGAATGGAAAATTTCTACCATAAATTTATAGAGCAGAAAGAACAGAGGGAGAAGGAACATATATGAGAAATGAGGATAAGAAGGTGGAAACATGATGGTGAGATCCTCTGTTTGTTTCCATTATAGATAAGATATCATTTTCAGCTTTGGAAATTCTACCTCCTATTAGAAATAAAATCTTGATTTATCTCAAGGTTTGAGGGACCTCTATAACCTCATTGTAATCAAGAATGTTGGCTTTTAAGGGAAATATGTGACTCTTCCTGCTCACCTTGTCATTTACTTCATAAACATTGGAACACCAGTCAGAAAGGAGTATATGATAAAGATGAGATTGAATTAGAGCAAAGGGTGGCTATAAGAAAGAAGTAATCATTTCTTATTGAAGAAATAATATTTCTTAAGTATTACTAAGAAGGGTGAGGATGTCATGATATCTATAAGGTGTCTATATAGATTAGGAGTAGGATCTGTGTCTTTCTGTATCTTTATTAAGGATGAATATTATTTAACCCCACAGTGGGGTTATGTGGCAACAGAATTATCTGGAGTCAGATCTTCTAGAGATGATCAAGAAGCACAAACAAAATGTTTTAAAAAGTTACCATCTTGGACAATGTCAGTAGGTATGTTTACCAACATTTTCCTAGCATGAAAGATTGTAAAGGAGGTCAAAAGAAAGCATATGAGAGGCAGAGAGGCTGAATCTAACCCTGGAAGGGCTAAAAATAATATCCTTACAGTCTGTGAAAAGGAAGAGGTAGTTAGGAGGGAATGTAAAATCCTAAATGCTATAGATAATGCCAAGACATGCTGGTTGTTGTTGGCCAGCTTAGAAAAGACAAGCTACATAAAAGAAGGATAATTCCTCTCAGCTCATGGGAAAATGCTATTCACAGAGAAGCTCTGGGTACCCAGCATGGCTTGTTGCAAAAAAAAAAATGAATTCAAGGAAACCAAAAGAAGAACATCCAGGGGAAACCAAAGCCTTGCTTGTTGTGATTCAGGTATCTAAGAACTCAGTATGAATAGACTATGACTCTAATATTAATGAAAAGTTTTATTGACTCTATTCTATGTAGATGTCTACATAGATCAAGAGTAGTAGCTGTGTTTTTCTGCATCTTTATTAACCATCATATCCAGAATTCCTGGCTCTCAGAAGTGGCACTCAACAAGTGCTTGCTAAATGGTTGAATGAATGAATATTATACCTGATGATGTGAGATGAATAGAAAGGTGAACAATAGTATTATATCGTTCTATTTTATACTCAGTGATATACAGAGAATTCAATGTAAGGACTGCATTAGATATCATGACATCCTCAAATTTGTTATTGCCTCTGAGATGAATATTCTCACACTATAAAGAAAATTGTCCCTTTTATTCATAAAGAACTTCAGAAAGAAGCACTATCAATTATGTTTACTTTCCAATAACAATTTCCAACAAGACACACATATGCAAAAATTAATCAAATAAACAGTGTCAAAACACTTTCCCAAGTGTCACTTGCAAGAGTTGTATTCTCCTATTCAAGGATCAAGTCACATCAATGAAGATAAATCATTTTTCTCTTTGAACTGTGTTAATGGTCTATGAAAAGAAACAATGTCTCAACCCAAAGGCCATTCATTCATTCTTTGAACAATTGTAATTTAAACCTCAGAGGAAGGATTGAAGATCCATTCTGGGTCTTTAGTTTTTACGTCTTCATGAACAATAAGTAAAGAAGTCTGATGAAGCTGAGATAATTCTATAAACAAGGTAGTGGACTGGTTTCTATGCTCAGAAACAGGACAGCAGGCTCTAAACAATTTCTGAGGGTCAGGATCAGAGGCTGAAATTGAGTCTACATACCTGTTAGAAGAGTTAGCATCAACATAGAGGAGATGGTAGAACTAGACACTAGGTGGAAACATATCCTACTTTTTCATAGACCTATAAATCTGACATAAACAAGTGTGTCCATTACCCAGGGGAGAAGTAGGGAAAGTTGTCAAGGAGGAAGAGAATTCATCTAGGTACAGAAGTATATGGGCCAGATGATCTGAGGAATAGGGTGGTGGGAAAAAATATTACTTGGTTCCTCAGTTTATAGTATTTCAATTAGACATTTCCACCATGGTGCCTATAATAAGCACAGACTACTCTGAAGGAAACAGTCCCAATTCTTCCCTACAGCCTCTGCTGAAGCACTCTCTAAACTGTCAAGCTTTTGTCCTCCTGTCTCCTCCTGCCAAACCATTCTCACCTTGATCTTCCCACACTGGGGTAGGCATCTGCTAACAGGGAAATTAATCCATAAACTGGGCTAGGGTATAACCAGTATAAAATGATAAGCTAAGGTAAAGAGACTTTGGACTTTGAATGTGAGTATTACTATAAAATAGTTTATTTAGAAGAGAATATTGAAGCTGAATCATGTAGAAAACCCATGAGTTAATAGTCGTAACTAGTTGGAATTGTGAGAACACAGAAGCTGTGATTAACCAGAAGCTATGAAGTTGAAAAAGGGTTCACAAAAGTAAGGGGAAAGAATTCACAGTCCAGTTAAAACTAGGAAGAGAAATGGCTATACAGAAATGGAGATTTGTGGAGAGTAGTTAAATCATACTTATGGTAGACAGATATTAACCATTTCCTTCTCTCTCTTCAATGGTTCTCTGTTGTATTTCCTACTCTTACTGAGTTTAGAGTAAGAGATTTATTAGACGGCATATCCTTATAAAAGACCTCTATTCTTTGTGATAAACCTACTTTATGACCAAAGTGCCAGATTAAAACCTGTATAGTAACAAAATCAGTTCTCACTGGCACATTCTCAGTTTTAGGTATGCTCTCCCATTGCTCATACACAATTAGTAAATCTGCATTTTTTATGGTTTGAAAAATATGAATCCAACACTGTTACCTTGTTTAATACAGTTTTCTGAGAAGAGAGAGGGGAAAGAGAAGGAAGGCAGAAAAACAGAGGAGAAAAGGAGGGACGGAGGGAGAAAAGGAGGGAAAAAAAGAAGACTGAAAGAAATAAATACTAAAAGATGGAAAGATTTGGATGGGAAGAATATGATCCAATAAGGGATAGCAAATTCCCCCTCAGTAAGTTTTGAGTTTAAGATTTGTTTACCTATAATAAGTCTTTAAAAGTTACTATCTGTCAAAAGAAATGTTAGTCAATTTAAAAAATTTTTGCATGCCCACATATATAAGGCTTATATCTTCTGGGTAAACACTGTGTTTCCATGTACAACATAAAACAAACATACTTAGATCATGTTAAAATAGGAGTGATGTTTGCATGTTACTTGTGTACCTAGAATCTATCTACAACTAATATTTTTTATTAAAAAACATAACTTATAGAATCCAAAAATATATTAAAGAAAATTTTCTTCATGTCCCTGGTTGAGTCCCTTAATATTCCTGGTTTAATAAGCAGGCTTATTTCCACATAACAACCCAATGGAATGGTTATAGCCACTTCAATAATACAATATAATAAATTTTATTTTTATATTGGATCATAAAATTACTATACCAAAAGCGGTCAATGGTTTGTCATTCTCAGAGAGGCTAGCATAGGATGCTACTGAGAAAGGTATAAAATCCCTCAAATGTATCTAATTACCCCAAGCTGTATACTCAAGAGAAGTATTCTCTTGACCCTTTCTGTTGATCAGTTTATGTTATAAAACATACAGATTGATGATCCTTATAACATAGTTTTGCTTCAGTGGATAATATAACTGCAGATCTCTTTTATTGCCCTATAAATACCATGTCTTCTCTTGAACTAGTATTGTATTCATCATGTGTCTTTCTCTAATTATTTTCTAGTGTCATTATTTTACAAATTAATTAAACATCATTAAACCATCTATAAAATGAATGAATTTGGGGAAAAAACTATTGAAAATGACCCAGACTTCAGAGCAGGGAAACATCTTGAAAATAATTAGGACCAAACTTAAAAGTCCAAACCCTCTCTCACCACCAGCCCCAGACCCTACCCAATTGATTGGGTTTGGAGGAGAAGGAGAGGTGTAGAAGCTATTTCCTCTCTTCTCTAATAGCTCTAACAGTGAGTGAGTGTGTGTGTGTGTGTGTGTGTGTGTGTGTCTGTCTGTCTGTCTGTTATGTATGTCAGAGGGGAGCTCTGAAACATGAGCACCGATAGCAAAAAGTGAAAGTCAAAGTACCTAAATTTGAACCCAGGTTTCATCATTTACTAGCTGTATGATCTTGGCCAATTAATCCCTCTTAACCCAGTTTCCCCACCAGTAAAACAATAATAGTACCTTCTTCATAGGTGTTGTGAAGATTGAGTGAGAAAGAGCCTGGAAAGCCCCTACCATGCTATCTGGTAGGTAGTAAACACTCAGTAAAGGTGAATCTCCAATGACAATCATGACTATTCTTTATGTAGTCACAAGTGATTAAACCTGTTCATGTAAGTAGGGAGAAGGATGTTTTTCTCTAATATCTCTTATATCTTTTCTTTAATATCTCACAAAGAGGTCAATGAAATGTGTAAAGGACAGATTTGGGGCAGGAAATTCTTACATGAAAGCAGTTTGGAAGAAAAGTCCATAGCCCAGATGCTCTCAGAATGATCCTAAAAGCAGGAAGAGAAAGCTATGAAGGCAGACATGCTATGAAGGCAACATGTTTTTCTTTAAAAACATGTTGAGAGTAAAGTTCACCAAGTGTGAGATTCTGTTCACTGCTTGCTCATGGCGTGGCAGTAATTGTGCAAGTGCTGCCACTGCAGTGAGGGCGGGGTTTGCGGTATAAATGGTGAGAAGGAGAGAAATAGTATATCATCCTTAAATATATCAAGAGGACAGTGAATGACTGAAGCAGAGTGGAGAGAGGCAGGTGAAAGTGAGAATAAATGGCATTTAGTCGTTGCCTCCATATCTGGTTCCTGCTTCGTTCTGCCCATGATTTTTGAGCAGCGTGGTCAGCTGTGTGGCACAGCACCCCAAGAGAGTCCAGTACTCCTGGAGTGTGACAGTTGTCATGTGCAGTGACATAACCGCACAAAGGGGGAAATGGAGGAAAATTTAATTGGTAGTACAGATGAATGCCTCACTAATGTTATTAATTACTGCCAGTATTCCCAAGGGCTGCAACACTGGAAATGCAAAACAGTTTTCTTGTACATTTACCTGAAAAGCTGATGTCTGACATCATTTTGGGGGAGTAGGAGTTGTGGGGGTGGGGGTCACACATATAACATACTGTTTTGTCGACATATGCAAATGTTTGGAAAGTCTTCCAAATTTAAGGGAGAAAAAATACAACGTAAATTGTAGGCAAAGAAAAAACAAACGGTTGTTTGGTTTTCCATCTTCCCTGGGGAGCAGCTGCTGATTTCACTCTAATTTTAGCTGCTATTGCTTTGAGCTAAACTTTCCATTTTTATTAAAAAAAAAAACACAACAACTTTGAGTCTAGAGGATTACAAGCGCCTGTGCTTTTGATTTTTAATAAAAAGCGAGCATTTACCTCTGAACAGTAGCAGCAAGAAAGGGAATTAAACCTGAGGCTAGTGAGCCGACCTTTAGAGGGGTGCCGATCCAGAGGGAGATGAGGGATTTAACACATATCCCTTTTCTCTCTCATGTACACACTCTCCAGCTAATCTTTTTAATATATTTATTTAAATAGGAAAATTGCTTGATTTTTTGGAAGTGTATTATTCATTAATGTTTGCGTTTAATGTATTGGCTAGGTGGGTATAAGCCCCTCCAAGAGCTGTGCAGGCTCTTATGGCTGAATTCCCACATATAATACGAATTGTGATAGTGCTGATATAAGAAGGTATAGACTAGAAACAGAAATCACATCACCATCTCTACACAACATACTACTGAATGGGGAATCTGGGGTGGTGCCTGACATAGTGAAACTAATCACTCCAACACAGCTGACAAAATACTGCTTGCAACTGGGAATATGTATACCCAAATTGCAGGAAAATCTCATTTTTTAATCTGTTCACTTTTTTATAGAGGAAAGGAAGCATAGTAAATTTAGTCTAATTTGCATATGACTTTTCTGTAAAACGAGTATATTTCTGTGGCATTAAATGAATACCACTGTTTAAAGAAAATTGGTCTGTGATCCGTGAATTCAGTTTACTAATTACTGTTTGCATTATTCCCCCACCTCCCCACACCCCCTTCCAATTCTATACAACACTATTTTGTCTCAGCAAAGGAGCTCTGCTATAACCAGCTTAGGATATAAAATGCTGAGCCTCTTGAACTTGGCCTTCCCCTCCTTTTATTTCCCCCATCTCCATTTCTGCTTCTTGTGGAAAGAGTGTCAGCCTGACAGAATCGAGGTTGGGAGTTCATATTTCTATTAGAAATCGTTCACAGTTTTAATTCTCTCTGTCAAATGGATCACTACTCTTACAGCATTTAATTATCTTTATCATCCAAAAAGTTCTGCTTTCAGAGAAAATATTTAAAGAGGCCTTGGTTAGAGTATCCAAATGTAATATATTGAATTGATTTTTGCTTTCGTCAATCTTGCCTTCATGTGAGTATTAGTGTTTGTTAAAGTATACGTTGAATGCTAACTGCATTATGTTTAATTACTTTTGTTATTTAACTTTTATTGTAATTTTCAGTTACAAATGTAATCATGGGATATTATAATAGAAACCTCTCTTGGAGCTAATTAGATGACTAAAGATCATTTGTAAAGGTCAGGCTGACAGTTGGCTTGGGAGAAGCAAGAGGCTCCCTGAATGAGAAATGGCAGTGAGGAGACAGACTCTTCAAGGACTTAGAGATGGTCAGACTGGAAGAACTTCAGAGGTGGTTGTGCCCAACCCCTTCCCTCTGCTGGTGTGGAAACTAAATGGAGCACTGCTATACATCTATCTATGACTTGCTATGAAATCTTAAAATGAATAATTTAATTTCTCAATGTCTGGTTCATATAATATTACTATTACAACTTTCAATCAATGTGATGTAGATTGTCCAAGGGGCTCAAAAGTCCTGACACACTTTTATGATCAGAGATAAGAGTGAATGTTTCATTACTGATTTTACATGAGACACTTGCATTAACAGGTAAAATGAAAAAAACTTCTGGCTTCTTAAAATTAATGGATTCTTGATGCAATTGCTCACTTAGAAACCTCTTTTCCTGGTAATTAAAAACAAAAATCATGGACTATAACTACTGCCTTTGATTTTTTCCTTTAACATCATGCAGACTGGATTTGGGCTCTCCTCATATCACTAGAATAGTCAGTACTCCTGAAAATCACCCAAACATCTGTCTGGCCAAATTGAGTGACCTTTTTTCAGCTTTCATCTTTCATCACTTCATTTTGAAATTAACTCCTATGCCTCCTTATTTTTTTTTTTTTTTTTTTTGAGACAGAGTATCACTCTGTTATCTGGGCTAGAGTGCTGTGGCATCAGCCTAGCTCACAGCAAACTCCAACTCCTGGGCTCAAGTGATCCTCCTGCCTCAGCCTCCCAAATAGCTGGGACTACAGGTGCGTGCCACCACGCCTGGCTCATTTTTTCTATTTTTAGTAGAGACAGGGTCTCGCTTTTTCTCAGGCTGGTCTCAAACTCCTGAGCTCAAGCAATCCTCCTGCTTCGGCCTCCCAGAGTGCTAGGATTGCAGGTGTGAGCCACCGTGCCCAGCCCTAGCCACCTTATTTTTAAAGCACATTTATTTTCCTTGCCTTTCTATTTTGCCCTATCCCATTTTCTTCCAACTTTCTTTTCATATGTGTTCATTCATTCAACAACCATTTAAGATCACCTACAATTTGTCAGGAACTTTGTTAGAGTGGGAGGATACTTTGATGAATAATAACTCTTAAAGCAACCTAAAAAGCATACCAAGAATAGAACTTTGTAGAGAATACAGGGTTGTGTGATACAGTGTGAAATCCTACCACCAATAATTCCTAATGACTAGTAGTTTCAACTCAGCATCCTGCTGCTTTGCTAGAACCTGTGATGGTTCCCAATAGTTTGTATTATCACATCTCAATACTTCAACTTATGGTCAAGATCCTGCACCGGATGTCCTTTTTTTAACCTGCTGGTCCTTATATCTCCCTGGGTCCCTCCACACAAATCATCAATGTTCTTACCTCTGTGACTTTGTTGAAGTTTCTTTCTCTACCCACAATATCACACTTGACCTTCCCTAACTATTCCAGCTGTACTTTTTGTTTTACTCTCCCTCTCTCAGAACACTTGGATTCTTATTTGAACACACTGACTTTTCCCCCTCTGAATGCCATTAGTTTCTGAGTGTGTAGTTGGTTCCAAAATTTAGCTATTCTTCACATACCAAAGACAGTAAATACATCCAAGACATAAATTCTGGAGTCAGTGTTCCATCACTTACCAACTGAGTGATGGCACCATGCTTCTATTTTTTCCTCAGTAAAATGGAGGTAATAATAGTACCCACCTCCTAGAGTTATTGAGAGGATAAAATGAGGAGATAAGTAACTAGATAGATGATAGACAAAGATATCACTTTGTCACTTAGAACAGCCCTTGAAATATAGCGAACACTTAGAAAAATGGTCGATGCTATTTTATATTTACATTTGTAAATAACAATTCTCTGGGTATATGTCTCATTTCTTTAGTTGTAAATTCTTCAAAGGCAGAGCTGCTATATTTTATTTTTCCTGTACTCAGTGGAGAACTGTCTACATCCTTGTCATATAATGGACACTAAATTGAGTGACTGAAGTGTTTAACAGATATTTTTTTCCCGTTTGACTTTGTCCCCATTTCCCCCTCCCTTTAAAAAAATTGTGCCTTATGCTGTGGGTCTCAATTGAAGAGGATATCTGAAGCTAAAACAGAACAAGGGGGCTTTGGAAAAAGGCAATATAGATGAGACTGAGCCCCTATTATATCTAAGAAAATGTTTGAGCCCTAAAGAAGCTTTAAGAAGAAGTGGCCCTCTGAGTGGAGAGGGTGGGTGGATAGAATCTGAGAGATAGAGATTGCCATATAAGAGCAATACAGATGGAGGGGATGGAATGAGCAAAAGTCTGGAGGTTACAAAGCCTGGAAGTATGTTTAGGGAAATTGAAAGTCATTCAGCTGGTAGGTAATGATCCTTGTAGCACAGCATCAGAGAAAAAAACTTGAAAATTGGGGTGATATGCCAAACTCAAGGTACATTCTACTCTGAAATTGAGAGTCATTATATTTAAGGGCCAATGATAAAAATCCAATTTATATTGCTTAAATATTATCATAGTTTATTGGATTAAGCAAACAAGGAAAAAAAATCCTAGAAATTAATACTGCTTTCTGATTTCTGGGAATTATAGTCTCTTTTTGTCTTTTTTTAAGGGAAAAATGATTCATTCTTGGGCTCCATAGATGGTCTTTTGGATAAGAAGTGTTCAGTTTTATATAAATGTTGACAGCGCTAAAAACAGCAGTACTAATGGTCAAGCTAAACACTGGGTACAGCAACCCCAAAGGGCTTCCAGAAGCAGGCAGGGGAGCTGTGCATGAAAAATGATTCCTGGAACTACCTTATCTGTCTTTACCAGTTAAAGCTATAACTATATTCTGCCACAGCCAGTTCCCACAGACACCGTCATGAGTTTTGTTTCCCTGTTATTCAGGTGGACTCATTTCACATTTTACAGGATGGGAGGTGCTAAGTAAATTCTCTTCTGAGATCCCACCCTGTTTTCTTCTTAATTTTATTTTAGTGCTTGGAATGTTGTACTGTAATGTATCTCTTTATGCGTGTGTCTTCCCCAGTAGCCTATTAGCTCTACCATTTCTTGAAATTGTTGCTGTTTCAGGCATTGTGCTAAGGGTTCTACATGAATTCATCTTCATCATAATTTTATGAGGTTGGTACTATTATGAATCCCATTTTACAAACAGGGAATCTGCTTACAGAGAGGGTAAGAAAATTATCCTGGTTATAAGATTAGTACATGCTGGAGCCAGGATTTGAACTCAGCCTAAATCCAGATCCTGAGATCTTGAATACATTGGATTAGGAACCAGGACACTGGATCTCTAGTCCTGGGCTGGCTACAAACTAGCTGGGTTACCTTGAGTGATTGTCTTAACTTCTCTGTACCTCATATCTTTGTGTGTAAAATAGCAACTGGGAAACCTCTTTTACTAGATTATTGCAGGAATTAAGTTACACGACATGTGAGAAAGTGCTTAGTACAAGTTCTGGTGTCTTCTAAGTTTTTAATAAATGCTAGTTTTCCTTTCTTCCCTACCATTCTTTGCCCTACGAGGCCTGTGACCCAACCTTGACTTTTCTAAAGCACATGACATCCTTTCTCAATCTGTGTCCAACCCCCATGGGCCAGAAGGTGCTTGCCCTTACACCACTGAAGGAAAACACAAGCAGTGCCAGATGATTATTGAGGGGGCAGAACTGGGTTAGGGTTATTGCAGCTGCCACTTCAGTGACCGATGATTGCAAGGGGCCATTATGTCAGTGTAGGGCCCCACGTGGCCGTACCGGGTGCACCTGCCTCAAGTTGCTCTGTATTGCTAATGTGAGTTACACATGTAATTATCCAGGCAGTAGGCTAAAATATCTCCACAGACAGCAAAGTTTCATCAGCAGAAGGGCACATTTTGTTTCATGTGACTCCAGCAGAGTACTGCTGAGTGATACAGAGCTATGGTAATTAATTGAAGGACAAATCAGAAAGTCGTGGAGCAATATGTTGTCCCCATGGCCAGACCTCTGTGGGTTAAGCAAAGCAGGAAGTAAAAGAGTGCGTCTGAGACTGTCAGAAATAACAACACCGACAAAGGTGTTTTTGGCTACAGGGATCGCACTAGAATACACTTTTACTCCTTCCAAAGAGCTCAAAGTCTGTATTTTTTATTACTGTATCCTTAATATTGACTAAGACTAAAATAAGGTGGAGGATGACATTTTAGATAAAAATTGTGTTGGGGAGCAATAGCATGAGTGTAATGCATGCATTCTGTGAGTTAGACGTGTGTCTACAGATCAAGACACACACATGCTTGCAAAGACACATATTGGTTTTTTTAAAATCGTTTGAATATAAACCTCATTATTCACTTATTGCTGGATTATTGTGACTTCCTTCACACCTCCCATTGACCGTAGTTCCCTGAAAGTCTTTCTCTGGTGTGTATGTGAGGCCAGTGACCCGTAGCCCTTCTTGAGAGGTGTATACTCTCTCAAGATAGCTGCTGAGCCCTGTGTGCTGTGGTGTGCCTAGGAAATGCTTGTGAGATTTGGGAATAGCTTAAAGGCATAGAGAATAGAAGGAAAACATAGAAAAGGAAAAATTAAATGGATTATAAAAGAATCCAAGGAAAAGGTGGAGAACTCAGAGTAGAAAGGGGGAAAGAGAAGGAGGGGAGCATGCCACCAGCCATCATCTTCAGTGCCACACAGCGGCCAGCTCTGTTAAGGGTGCCTCAGATTTTGTGTCATAGCCGCTGGAGAGATCAAAGAGAACTCCAGATACAGTCAAGGCTGCTGAGCCCGCATTTCTAAGGGGCTCTTTGTGCCTGGTTCACCTTCTTCACTGCCATCTGCACCCAACCTCCATATAAACACATCTTTTATGATCAAACACAATGGATTTTTTGTTTGTTTGTTTGGGGTGGGGTGATAAAGAGAAGGAAATGTGGATATACATGGGGATTTAGGGTGAGGCAAGGGATTTTTAGTTACAGAGCTCTATCTGTACTACTTTTTTCTACCTTATTGATGGGAGCACCAAATGGAACTGAATCAAAGACATAATTGATTGATAGATTATATCTATTGCTTCCCCTGTTTCTGCAGCCTGTCACTCTACCTGAGATGACAATTAAATTGACTTGGCACCATTTTCTCCTCTTAAAGAGATTCTTCATTGTTCAGGGTCTTATATCTTCTAGGTTATTGCAATAGATTGTTTAACAGACTGTTTCAGTTTGTTTTTTACTTAAATGAAAAGGTATTTATTGAGCAAGTACTGCCAATACTACCACAGCTACTGCTGTTATTGCTACGACTGCTATCTCTACTGCTACAACCACTGGTTTCATAGTGTTTTGGGCTGCCTTCTCGGTACATAATCTTATTTATATTTTATAAAAGATCTTTGAGGTGTATACAATTATATAAGCAACTAGGCTCACAGAAGTATTATAATTTGTTCCAGGTTATATATCTAGTAGTAGCAGAGCTGGAATTCAAACTGAGCTGTGTCTAGTTGTCTGCTACAGATCACTGTATAAGAAATAGGGATGGAGCCCAAATACACCCAGAGACACACACACACAAATACAATTAAACTATGTCCCTTACTTTAAAATTTAGTGAATAAAAAGATGTATGAATAATTCTTATTCCTTGTAAATTGTATTGAATATTTTGAATACTGATTTTGAAATGATCCATCAGAATCACTTGGGGAATTTATTAAAAATATAGGTTCCCAGACTGTAACCAAGAAACTCAGGAATGAGACTAAGGAATCTGTAATTTAAAAAAATATATATGTAAAATTATCCACTGATTCCAAAGCCCAGCCAACTTTGAGAACTGCTATTAATCCACACTAACCAAAGTAATATAAAAAAGGGGGGAAATAGTTCCTACCAGAGGACTTGGGGATTAGGGAAGGCTGCTTGAAGTTATCTTTATGATTTTCAGGGTTATCCAAGTCTTAAAAAATCACATGATGATTTCTATAAAATAATTGCACATACCTTTAGACTGGAACTTACAAATTTTTGTAAATAATTATTCTCAACTCTTGCTAGCTTTAAATAGATCTTATCATTTCAATGTGCCCTTCAACTGATGTATTTCTCTATAAAACTCAATAATTTGGTCTTCTAACTCTACAGGTAACTCGTTCAAGTAACCTAGCTATCCATGAATAATTCATATATAAGTCTATTCAGAACCGTAAAAAGAAAAACAACTTATCAACATCATCATTTTGTTTAGACACTATTTTTATGTCCTTGATCAAGTCACTTAATTTCTCTGGATCCAAATTTTCACATGTATTTAGTGAGGGAGTTGGACTTATTGACCTCAATATTGTGAAAATTTATGAATTTAAGATCTTTAGGCATCATCTAGTAGCTACTTAATTGTCTTATGGCATATTTCTTTCACTTGGAAACTTTCTTCTAATTCAGTAAATATAGAATCACAACTTCAAAGGCCAGCTCTGGAATAACTGGGAATCTTTCTGGGCAGATTTGAGGCTTATATCTGAAAAGCTATATATAAAGAAAGTCTAGAGGATTGAAATAGTTCAGAGAATTTCAAGACTGGACAGCTGGTGAGTGGGTAAAGGTTGCCTGTGCCTCACTTTGTCAGCCTGCCATTTTAATGAATAGCAAAATCACCCATATACTACATTGAGAAGCCAAGTATCTCATCTTGACTGAGAAGAGCCCCTCCCAGAACTTGGCTGGGTTCTGTGAGATGAGTTTCAGTAGCCAGTTTCAGTAGCTAAAAGTTTTATTCTCACCTGCTGCTATGAGGACTTATATTGCCAGAATTCTGTGACTTCTCTTGTCCTTGATTATAATATGGGCGAAAAACTGTCTTGAAAAGATAAAGATATTTTACATGATTTACAGTCTGACCTTAGGATGCTCTTGACAGTATGTCTGAAGGAAAAGAAGGAACGGCTGTTCCCAGACAGGTTGAGTTCTTTCCTTATCAGAAGGGTTAAAATAAATATTCTTTCCCTTCTGTGCTTTCGTAGCATTTCTCTAGCTGATAAAAGGGGAGATGTGTGTGTGTTGGACAGAGAGTTATGGGGAAGCAAATCCAAAGAGATGAGACAAACTTTTGTCTCTGCCAGTGCATATCAAGTGAGTTTGAAGAAAAACAGAATGAAGGATGTGCCATTCAGCAATGGGGTTGACCAGGGAAAGGAGAGTCACCAAAGTAAGAGTGACTTTAGCAATGTCTGCTAAAGCAATAGTCAAGAAGAGTCTTGGCTTGTGGACTAAGTATTCTAGGAATAGCACCAGTTCATCCCTTTGGCCAGATATTGTAACCAGATGCCATTGAACATTTCAATCACCAGTCAACTTTCTTGTTCCGATTCTATGCCCCCAAACCAGCCTCCAATCATAATGTCCTTCTCACCTAAAAAAGTCACTGACCATATCAACATTTTCTATGAGGGTTCTCTTTTAAATTATAAAATAACAAACTTTTATTGTTTTTTGAGTATTAATTTGGCTAAGGAAGAAATACAAAGTTTATGTTTGGGTTGCCTGTGGAATTACTAGTTAGGACAGCACTGTTAGATATAGTAAGTAGCCACTAGCCAAAAGTAGCTACTTACATTTAAATTAATTAAAATTGAATTAAATTAAAATTAAGCTCTTCAATCTCACAAATTACATTTCAAGTGCTAAAAAGCATACATGACTCATGATTTCTATACTGAATGTGGAGATTATTGAACATTTTTATTATCACAGAAAGTTCTGTTGGGCAACTCTGGGTCAGGAAGTCATCCCCAACTCCTTTTTCAGATGATACTTGGTATCTGTAACAACATACTAAGATTTAGCCGTGCCTCACCTTGTCTGTGAAATGGGAGAAGGATGCTGTCAAGGAAACAGAAATTATGTGGGCATTTTAATGTAATTGCTAATTGATGTTTTATAAATAGAACAAAGAAGAGTGATTGTATGTTTAAATATTAATATGAATCACATTCCTATTTTCATTTTGTCCCAGAAGAACTCTATTTAACAACTTTAAATGATCTTTCCAACAACTTATCTGTAGAAGGAGGCAAAGGGAAATACTGAAAGGTTGTCCTTAATCTTGTCAAAAAATTATAGGCTACTGTAAATCTGTAAAATGTCCGTTATTAAATGTGAACTTCTAAATGAACAAAGCTTTACCAGCAAAAGAACTAATGATGATATCTTACATTTTTATGCTGCTTTTTCTGAAATGCCTTCTCTCATTTGATATTTAAAATAACCCTCTGTTATTACATTTTCAAAGAGGTTAAGTTACTTGTTCAAGGTCACAGTAGTAGTGTCAGCCACAGAATCTGGGCTTTTGACTCCGAAGTTTATGTTCTAGTCTGTTATACCACTCTGCTTCAGTTATCAGGACAAATATTATGTTTTAGTTAAGGTAACAATAGAAAGAAAATAGGCATTTTGAAAATTTTGAGTCATGAAATACAGACTGGAAATATTCTTCCTCCACACCAAAGAATTACACCTGAGCCTGTGGAAGTAACAGGGACAGAATTGCTGTTTCATCTTTCCTTCCTTCCTGCTTCACTGAAGGATTTAGCTTGTCTTCATTCATTCATTAATCCAATGCAGATTGAGCATTACTCTGTGCTGCACTTGTTAGGCTGTTGTGATATGGAGATCTCTTTCCCACATTCTTATGGAGAAAGAGATGCACCTGGATTAGCATCCTATGGTGTAGATGCTTGGAAGGGATGTATTATTAAATGCTCTGACAACAAAAGGGAAGGGGTGATTAGTTTTCCTAGAGGGGAGTGGCCACGGAAAAAAACTTCATACTCTGTGTTGATCACATTGAGCTGGATCTAAGAGGAAAAACGGAAGGTAACAGGTAAATTTTAGTAAGTGGGAGGGGGAAGGATTTCTAGGAAGAAGAAACAGCATGAGTAAAATCATGTTGATTTAAAACAAATAAAAATGGTATCATTTGTTCTGTTTACTATGTTCTAGGCATTTTATGAATGCATTAAACATCTCTTCATCCTCATAGCAACACAATAAGATGGGTACTGCTATAATGTACATTTTATAAACAGAGAAACTGAGGTTCAGAAAGGTGAAGTAGTTTACTCTAGGTCAGATATCTGATAACCAACACAAGCAGAATTCAAATGTACACAGCCAGATTCCAGCAACTGCACTTTTAACCACATAGTGGTGATAATAGTATACAGTCAATTTTATAACCTGATTTTTTTTTCTTTTTATGGTATATCATAAGCTGTTTCCCAAGTCATTAAAATTCTCTATAAATGCTATTTTAATAGTACAAGAACCCATCTCATTGATGTATTATTATTTGTTTAACTATTCATTTATTGTTGGGCATTAAGTTGTCTCCAATTTTTTTACTATTTTGAATAATAGTGCATAACAGCTTTGTGAATCAGGACTTTCTTCACCGGCCCAATCTAAAGGAGAAAGCCCCATGAGATTTCCTTGGTACCGTCACCAAGCATGAAAACAGTCCTAAAAGGCAAGAGCACAGACTAAATGCACTCCATTTTGGATTATTTGCGTTGGGAATTATCCCCAGTGTATTGAACAACCCAAGTTGGCTCCATTTGAAGGCTTGGCTATTTCTAGGACTCTGACCCTCAGTTAGTATATGCTGGAGTATTGCAAATTAGTTTTAATATTAACCTAGGGAAAATATAATTAAGAAAGTAAATCAGCTGAAAATGTTATTACAAACCCAAATAGAGGTGATCTTTGGATTATCTGCTCTCTGAATTACTTATTACATTGTTCTGTCCATTTCAGTGAATGCTGGCAGTGTTTGATTGCTTTGCCCTAAGTCAAACTGGGCAGAGAGAAATGTGGAGGTTTAGGTTAAGATGTGAGAATTTATTTCCCTAAATGAATGCAATTAAAATTAAGTTTCATGTGACCATACCAATTGTACATCTTTTTTGTTTGTTTGTTTGTTTGTTTAGTGATGGCATCCATTTTAAGGAAGAAACCTGGAAATGCTGAGCAAAGAACACACACCCTTCATTTCTGAAGGTTCATTTCCCACTCCTGCTTTAGATTGACAATGAGTTGTAGTTCAAAGCCTGCCCTGCAGGGAAGCTCATATACCCTATAATTCAAAGGGCCTCAAGATGCCTCTTGGGAAACTTGGTAAAACATTCTATTTAGAGACATGCCTGCTGATATGACATATATTTTTATAGTTATACCTCTTTATTGCTGGGACATAAAACCTGTTTTCACTCAAAATGTGCCTGCTTTCAGAAAATAGAACAAGAGACATGCAGAAAACAGTGATCCTATTATCGTATATTATGACTTCTGTTTTATAGTTCTCTTTTCCAACTCATCTCTTTCCCCCGCAGCTATGAAGTCTAAACAGCAAAATCTTCTGGACATTTCTTCTATTAAAGCCAGGGATAACTCTCAGGTTACAGATCTAACTCTTCTGAAGCCCTCATTAACTTTTTACCAGCATCAGGTCCTCTAAGTACAGGTGCAACCGAATCTTCCATTAAATCCTTCATTCCCATTAAAAACCATCTATATAATCAACATTTCAGGAGCACTAGGTATGTGCTAAGAATTGTGCTACATGTTGCCAAGAACACAGACATGACTAAAAGGTTCTGACCCTGCCCTCCCCTAGTCATTTACTACTAGTAGTAAATGACTATCCCTTTTAGAATTTTGCATATAGGAATGTTCTCCCCTCCTGACTCTAAACATTGTAATTTGACTACACTTTGTTCATCCTTTCGTCTTCCACCTCTTGTTATAATGGGGTTGGGGAGGGTGAAGGAGGATGTGCTACCTTCTGACTAAGGATAATCCTTTCATTTCCCCTTAACGTGCCCCCAACTTCAAACTCTTTTGAGGACAAGGACTGTACCTGCTTTCACATACCATTGTTTCTTCAGTGTCTAGCACAGTTCCTGGTGCATAATAGCCTTTCAATGAATATTTTTTGAATAAATAAATAAATGAACTTATTCTAAAGGAGCTAATAGCCTTATATGGAAGCTTAGAAATGTGCTGGGCACAAAGCAAAAATCCAAAATATTAACCAAAGAAAAAAGTGAATATATAGTAAAAAGCACTAAGAAATGAATGTTTGGTGTGTGAGACAGAGTAAAATATTGTTCACAAAAAGTGCAAATTCCCTGAAATTGGGGGATGAGAAAAGTTTTGTATATGCATCACACTTCAAACTATTCTTACTTTGATTTCTCCTGGAAGGCCATTTTCTTCTGTTATTTTCACCAGGTTAGATAATTTCATTCTTCAGTATACTATAACAAAATGAGTCTTATGAGCACAATTTTGGAAATACATACAAAATTGTGATGAATACAAATAATATAGTTTTTTTGTGAAATTAAGAAGTGTTTGTTTTCTTTGAGTTTTGATATTTGTACTTTCATATCAATATATGTTTTCTCTCTTCCTTTCTGTATACTTTCTTTTCGTGGGCAGCTCCATACTTTATTTCAACCCGAAGGAGATGAAGGGTTATAATGGAAATCGGAAGTGAGACTAGAGGTGGTAGTTTGTATTTGAGTCAGATTCTTTTTGATTCAAGAACATCTTGCCTCAGATTCTGGTCTTTTCCAGGACTTCTTTATTCAAGATGAAATGAGTTGGGACAGAGTCAACCATATATTGCTGTTGTCCTGGATTTTAGAAGCATGGAAGGCTTATGGCTGTCCTCTTGCTCTCACTTTTCTGTTCTCTTTTATTGACCCATTTGTGAAAATCAGCTGGTCTGCTGTTCCAGTAAACACCATAAACTATAAGTGGGATATATTACGAGGGAACTATAATAGAATTATTCACAAGGCTGCATCACCATTTATAATTCTATTGGCATACCAGAATAGGGAAGGACACTGAAGCTATGTGCTCAAACAAAAGGAGGCTGCCCTGACCTTGATCTTTCTTTAAAAAGCAACCTTCTTACACCAGATTAGCGCCAGCTATCTGGCACCATCTTGAAGTCCTAAAAACACCTTAAGGGGAATACTTTACTTCTCTACTTCTTCATCCTGGATTCTATAACTCAGCTTGCAATTTTCCTCCCATTCATCCATCCAGGAGGAAAACATTCAGAACCAGAAAAGTGACACCTTGTTCTTTCCTTTCCACCTTTCCATTCTCCACCTTCCTTTCCACCTTTCCAGTCTTCACCCGCCCTACTAATATAATAGCATCCTGGCATCAATTTCTGTTCATGCTACTTCAGCATCACAAGTGTATTCACTTTAGATTCCATCAACACCACTGCCTTAGTTTAGGTCCACATCCGCAGTCACAGGGCTATTATAATAGTATCCCTGATGTTCTCCATACCCCAAAATTTGTCTCGCCTAATTGCTGCTAAAGAAGTCTTTATAAACCATATATCTGACCTTCTCATGCACCTGCTGAAAGCCTTCGTTTTGTCTTCATTTGGCGTAAATGAACACATGTCATCCTGGCCTACGCCTCCTCGTTCAGTTTCCTCTGCTCACCATCACCCTCATTCTCATCCCTTATACTTGGAATTCCAACAAATTTAGCTCACTTGTTTCCATGTGAACATCACATTGTTTCACAGCATTGCCCTGTAGTTCCTTTGTCCGGAGCAGCTTCTTTTCTACGTCTGTGTGTCCATCTGGCTTTCACCTGCTAAGAGAAGCCTCCTTGATTATGAACTTCCCTTTCAACCCCAAGCCCCACATCATTACATATTTCTTCCTCTGTATATTCTTGTATCTTATCCATTTTTCTATAAGTATATTGGATTGACTCTTTTACATATTTGCTTTCCCCTGGATTAATTCTTAACTCTTTGAGGGCAGAGGTTGTCTCTTATTGGTCCTCAAGTCCACAGGATGTAGCATATAGCAGAAGCTCAATATCTTTGTTGAACTACATGGGACATCCTACCAGGTAAGCAGACCAAGTTGAGTTAGCACAGCCAATGAAAGAATATACATATTATTAATCATGTCCCATTTTGTAAGGTAAAACCATGTATGACCTCTTCATGATTATTCTTGAGAGGTTTTATACCTGCTGTGATCCCTTATCACCCTCCTCCATAGGCATTACCCCAGCCATGTCATTGAAGGCAGGTCATCCTTTAAATTCCTTTGGCTGCTTTAACACTTCCATCAGTTCACACTTGCTTTTCACAATGATATAAAGGATAACAACCCAAATATCACACACCATGTAAAAGATTGTTCTGTGCATCCGGTTGTTAAATCTGTTGTGCTCTGAGTATACCCATGCCACTCTGCACATAGAGATTATTTGCTCGCAGGGATAGTGACTGTAACATTTTTGATTAACCTCTCTGTACACTTCACAAGCACTTACTCTGGGCCATGTTCATATCATGAAGATACCCTAAATCACTGAGATGTTGCTGAATATCTGTTGACATAGTTTTTACCAGTGTGGAATAATTCAGTGCTCTTTAAATTCAAGGAGAGTCAAGATAACTTTTTTTTCCCCTAGCTTTATTGGTTTTCATCTTGGAAATACTGGACACTGAATTACAAACCAAAAATAGAAAAGAAAAAATTATTTGAGATTATTTATGTTATGCCTACATGCCAAGATTTGTGTATTCATTTCCACGCAACCTGGTGCCAGGTTAGCCAATCATTTTAAAATCTCTTCTTCTTCAATGTTTGCAATTTGAAATAAGCAAAATGATGTATATCTTTAATTGCTTTTCTAACCTTTAATGATGTGTGGCAATTTTCCCCAAATCTTTATTTCTCCCAAATATCTTCTACAGGAGGTAAGACTTCTGTAGTTTGCTTAATTTAAGTCAGAGACAACTTGACATTTCAGTTACTATTTACCCTCTTTCCAGATGAAGCCAGGCATTTGCATGAGATTGAGAAGGCTTCTCTAGTTGTTTCATTTTTCAGTGTTCATGTGCACACATTAATTCCAGAGTTCAAAAAAATAAAAACAAAAATGCACTCAAGACATATGTAATTTAGAACTTAGAATCATGGATAGTAAATATCAAAACAGTTCAGAATTCTAGATTCTTTGATTTAGAAGAAGAGTCTATTTATTTGACAGAGTGACCAAAACAGGTGTGACTAACTTGTAGACTAGTCCCCATTTTTTATACCTGAGGCCTAGTGGGAACATTGGGAGATGAGTGCTACTAAAATGTCAGCTTTCACTCTGCAGTGACACTGGCTGTCTATCCAACCATCCATCCATCCAAATATTTTTTTGAGCCCACAACTAACTATTGATCTCCTACTGTGTTCCACACACAAGAGGCATTATAGCAGAATGATCTAAAAAGAAAACAGACTTGTAAGTTTTAATGGCTACTATGTTTTAGCAAAGCAAACACGTGGTAAAACACCATAGCCATTCTCCCTAAATCAAATACTATTCATATTTTTAATGAGAGGTATTTACTTAACAGTCTGCAAGACATTACAGACTACCTCCAATGTGTCAGACACTGCAGTAATCATTGATGTGCTGTTCTTCCTACTTGAGGAAATTAGCAGAACGGAGGTGGTCTTTGTATAAATTGGATTGTATGGGAGGAGTTTATAGAGGTGATAATTGTTATAAATAACTGTTGAAAAAATATTTTGGGGGCTTAGGAAGACAAAAGCTGAGGACTAGGGAGTGAGAAAAAAGAAACAGATAAAATGAGCATACTTACAGAGGGATAGTGGGTCATGCGGGAAAAAAAAGTTACTTATATACAATTTTGTCTAGAGCTACCCCAGGCATGCTAATTTGGAAAGGAACGTTTTTCTCAAAATGTGCTGCAGTAAACACACTGAACACAATATTTAGAATGCCACTGGTGATTACCATAACAAGTGGACCTTTTCTATTGCATTATTGGGCCACAATTATCTGTGCCTTCATTTCAGAACCCCTTCTTCCTTCTTGACAGCTTGTCATGGACTCTATAGTAAATGAGTATTGATTTAATATTTGGAGCCCTTGAATAATATCTGTTACAAAGAAGGGACCTGAGCTAGAGTATCTACCTGTCCTCGCCCAGCAGAGCTGCTCTGGGTGATGGAAACGTGGGTGAATTTTTTCCATGTCCACACAGCTGTAGAACTTCCACTGGGGAGGAGGGAAGGCCACCAATTAAGATCACATTACCAATTCTATCATGATAGATTTTTGTCAAGGAAATATCTTACTTGCTATCTATCTTTACAATGTCTAAAATCATAATTTTATAGTTTTATTCTAATTTTTTTCATTCACCTTCTGAAGCCATAATTTCACGGTTTAGCAGGAATACATTTTACTATGAATATATGCATGAGGAATGGAGCCCAGTTATATCTCCAGTGACTCATCCAGTGAAATGCATAAATTTCAGGCCATTATTGGAAATATCTCCCACTCCCTTCAGGGTGGACAGCTTTCTCAAGAAACTATTTTGGGGAAGAGGTAGAGTCTTGGAAATTAGCAGTTTACCTCTTTCTAGGATAAAAGAACATTAAGAAATGTTATTGCTACTATCTGCTATCATCTTTTCTGGCCTAGTTTACTGGATTATAGGTGTTCTAAGTGTCTGATGTTGGTTTTATTTTATTTCTTTTGGGTTGTTTGTTTTTTGGACTTCAGGTACAGAAGGTTGTGTTAATCTTTCTCCCAGCTTCAGTGTCAATTGTGATTAATGATCAATTTGGTTGTCAGAGGGTCATACACTGCAGCCTACAAGTAATTTGATGGCCTCCTCTTCAGCCTTGGTAAAATACTTCAGGTCTCAGGCATATGAGTGTAGCTTTTTATTGCATATTTCTATTCTTGGATTTTCATTTCAAAACACATATTTAAACTGAAACTGAAATGATCCTGGTTATGGGTGATATCAAATTTCTCTTTTTCCTTTCATTTTCAAATATTAAAGATGCTATTTTAATTCCCCAAATATGTGAAAATTGTACTCAATATATTAACTTTTATCATTTTAGAGTACAATAGCATTCTAAGGCTGAATAACCAGGTATTAAAAGATATTATTTATTTTATTATTTTTCTTTTTTTGTTAAGATGAACACAGATGACTTGGAAGGGTTAAGTCATTGCCTCAAAATGACCACCTTGTTTCCAGAGGTTAGACTGGTCTCTTATTTTCTATCAAATGCAAACTTATATGACAAGATGAATAGACAGGACAGACCATTGCTAGAAGTTTAAGTGACTCTATGTATGTTACAAATCAAGGCAATGGGAGAGCAGAGAATAAATTCAAAGACCCCCAAACACTTGCCCAGTGCTTTCACCATCAGAGTATGTGTTTTGTCATGTCCTGTGTGTTCCGGGTTCAAGCCCTTGGGAATTGTGGCTGAGCTTTTTCCTTTGCTCTTGACTATACTTTGCCTGAGCAAGGGGATGGAGAACTGAGTGCTGCTGCATGGCCAGCCTGCCTTCTTCCCTCACCTCAGCTAAATGGATGTTATCAAAATGTGCCTCGGACATGGGAGCCTAAATAACGGGACTGCGTTTCCTCGTGGAGCTCAGTAATATTTACTGAGACCAACAGCTTCATTTTCCTCAGTCCCTGCTGCCTTAATGGCTGGCTTCGGGGTGGGAGGTGGAAAGGAAGGGAATGAGGAATTGCTGCGAGGGACTCGGGTGACGCGGTTAACGGATGGCCTTATTAGAGACACCTTCCCTAGGCCTAAGTGAAGCCTTTTTGTCTGAGTCGGCAAGAAGTGGGTCATTTTCCTGAGCTATCAGGCTCTGTGCTTACCTGACTCGTGGCTGTATTTGCAGCAAGCTGTTGCTTTCCCCACTGGCTTTGGGTTTCCTGAGCTATGCTAAGGGCCTTGTCTCTTTGGGCCTTCCCAGAGCAGAACTGGACTTCTCCACAGACAATTGGTTTCTTTTCTAAGCTGTAGGCTGCTCATAACGCTGCATGCCTCATGCACAACCAGCCACAGCTGGGGATCTCTGAGTCTCTGCCTTGAGGCTGGGTCCAGCTATGATCTGGTCCAATAGTCCCGTGGTTTTGAAACCTGGAGAGCCAGGAAAATACTGCAGAGTCTCAAAACCATACATACATCCAGAAACTTCTGTATGTATAATAAAGAGCAAGACCAATTCATATTTGCATTGCCATTATTTTCCATTGTAAGTACATATTACAGTAAGTACAATTCAGAATTATCAAAAATATTTCTGAATTTATAGTAACCTTTTGTCATTGTGTACTTTCTCAATCAGTGGATATTGAAAGAATGATCATAGTCCTGTGTGGTTCTACAGAGTCCTTTGACAGGGTTTTCATAATATTTGTTAAGAATTTGCTTTATATCAATCCTTTTTTTAGTATGTGGCATGTTATGTCCTTTAGGCTCTATATGTCACAGATTATACATCAGTGACCTTTTAGCATGTCAATAGTAATCCTTCTCCGACCCACAGCTGATGTTTTGGAAGAATTTGGTCGTTCGGTTTCTGCCTCTCCCAGTCCCCCAGTGCAAGGCTTATGGGTGATCATTCCCTAGAGATATTGAAAAGGTAGAATACTTGGATGGCGATAATAAAAGGAAATTTTCAGTCTGTAACTTAATGAGATTCTGTGCTCTGAGACATTCGGATAAAGCTGCATTACCCTGTCACTTCCACTGGTTAAAATTAAAAATTAAAAAAAAAATCCACAAAGTTTTGACTCCATTCTCACCCCATACCCCTTTCTTCAAAAATTCCTAAGTGATTGGCAGGTATCCATATGTAAGGGGAGACATTACTCGATGTTGAAAACCTCTGCAATGATAGGTTGTGACTGTGTCTGCTCCTTGCCACAAGGACCTGGCATAGGAGGGGAAACTCTAAATATACCAGGAAATAACCCAGTATCTCTAGACAGGCTCTTGTAGATTCAAAAATTGCAAGTGCTTAATTAAGCCTGACTTGAAAATTATTTCCGTCTCTAACATGAAGAAAATAGAAAATAAAGTGAAACTGTGCTTTGAAATTAGTTCTCAAGACATATATAACATATTTTAATTGATAGATAAGGAAATAATTTTAGAGAGCTATTTTTCTCCCTATGCTACAAGTTAATGACTGCATCTTTATAGATTGAGAGGAGAGCATGTAAATATATTTTCTACAGAACCGTATTGCCCAAGATCCTTTGTGTCTCTGTGCTCTTCCCTCCTCCTCCCCTTCTCCAGCAAACTCCAGGAATCAGAGAAAAGCCTCCTACCTCCCAACTTTTTCACTTCTGAACACACATCTCTCAAACACATTCAGACATGTTGGAGCCAGCAGATATAAAGCTGCTGGTTTTAAGTCCATAATTTATTTGCTAAAACTGGGCATGATTTTGGGCAAAAAACTAGAGAAGGAAACACAAGGAGGGGCTCTCCCTTCTGTCCATGGCTCTGCAGGGATTTCTGCTGGAACCAGAAGAGAAGAATCAGACAGAAGGTTTATTTAGCTTCCAAGAGCTAGTAAGTGAATTGTTGCATTATATTTTAGGTGTCTGTGTCTGCAACAAAAGCACAATGGAAGGCTAGATGGATTTAGAGATAGATACCTAGATGGATGATAAAGAGAAATAGAACATACGTCGAAGGGTTGTTGAGGAAGCATGCCTTTTGGAATATTATCTGGCTGCCAGAGATCTCACACAGAAGGAAGATAAAGGAGATGGAGCCAAGGAACAGGAAATCTATTGTGACTACAGAATTAGTAGATTCTAGAAGAGGAGAAAGAATGGTGGTCATCAGGGTATTGACAGACAATATAATGAAGAAAAAATTAGAAAACATGAGCAAAAGTGAAGTATTGTTTTTTCACTCCTTTTATGAACTCAAAGGATGAATTCTTAGTTCCCCCCAAAATTTCAGCTATTTTATTCTTATTATACACAAATAAATCAATGTACAGATAAGTTAGTTGACATATTTCAATTTGCTTAGTGTGTCTTAACATAATCCTGTGTCTTATTTTGCTTTTTCTCACAGACCCTTGAAATACATTTTCAGGATAAGGCTGAAAAGAATAAGGTAAAGGGATTGAAATGTCACATGATATATGTTCAACCCCAAATTTAACAATTAGGTTTTAGGCACAGTGAATCAATAAAAAATATTCTATTGTATATCATCATCTGTATAAGAAAAATTATCATTTTGTCCCCAAAGGAACAACATAACATCTCAATGTATCAAATAGAGTTTATATTTTAAAATTATCATGCAGTATTTTCCTTAAAAGACAAACTATTGTGTCGTACTTCTGATATCAGCTCGGGATCTCACTACCCTTTGTTACTTAGGGCAAATTTATTTGACCACTCTGATAATACCCAATCCTAGAGAAGTTGAATGGTCTCTCCAAGATTGTAGTGACCTTGTTAGAAGATTATTAATAATTTCTATGGTTTTATAATCATTTAGTTTTCTTTGTCTCTGCATCTTCTATGTAGGTATCTCACCTGTCTTTTAATCTATTTTCAATTTAGATACAGGATTTAGAGTCTTTGCTAGGATCTACAAGAAATCCAGTCAACATTTTGTTTTGTTTGTTGACTTTGTAGAAAATTGGGAAAGAAAATACTACATGGTGCTCAGAATCCTGGCATCTATGCTTTTTACCTCTACAAAAGAGGCAAAAGATATGAGTGAGAATCTTATGAGGCTGTCCAGTACATGTGGTCTTTAATTTGGGTCTGCCCCTAAAACTGTGATATGCAGCTTCTCATTTAAGTTCTACAGGACTGATATTTTTGTCTGTATAATGAGGAGTTTGGACTATTTTTCCAAGTTCTTTCGTCGTTATACATTCCAAGGTCCTCCATGACATAAGGGCTATGTGTTCAACTTCTTTGAATCGCCCACAATTCTGGGTCTAATATAGTACCCATAGGAATAGAATCTCAGTAGATATTTAAGGATTTCTTAAAAATAAATCCTTATTCTGATAAAAGTATGCACCTAAAGAACTCTCTGGACACTACCTTGCTTGAACAAAGGAAACACAGCTATAGTCAAACAGTGTAGTTCTGGGCTATTTTTATCAAATCCCTTTTAATGCAGGTTGTTTGCGGGATATTTTTACAGTAAAGTAAAACTTTTAGGGTTTAAATATTCCACAAGATGTAGCAGTTTTGTCTTGTTAAATACACCTAAGAAGAAAGTATTTATATTTGAAGTTTCAAAGTCTAGGAGGGAATTAGCTAAGGCAGTAGAAAGCAGCTTCGGTATCTGCTCGTTTCAGGTTCTTTAGCAGATGATTTGGTTTGTCCATACACAATTCGTCTGCAATGACCAGACCATACTTATATCACAATGTTTCAGTTCTTCCAGCGCACACCAACTCAGACTTGTAAGCTCAATGGGAATGGATGTGTTATTCTAAACTAGACCTTAATGTCCCATCCAAATTTACTTAAGCAAGTACCTAGGTTTCCTAATGTGTTCTTCTAAAGGAACAAATAATACCCTAGTCCCCTTGTTCATCTGAGGTCCAAAACTTTAGGAGCATATTATGTTTTCTCACGTGGTATCTCATTTATGCCTCTATTACTATATGGCCAAATATTCCTAGTATCTTCCTTTGGGGGGCTTGGAGGGTCAATACATAATACCTTTGTGTTGTCCTCCTGAGTTCTGATGCAATTAAGAAATAAGATACAGGAGACAGAGATATTACTGTACTGGAATTTCTTCCAGGTGGAAAATAGAAACCAGGAAAAAGAAGCTCCCCTCGGCATTACATTTATTCAGAGTTAAAAATTCTTTTAGTGTTGGCCATATGTATGATTCTCCTAGAGTAGGACAAATGTGCTATGTCAATTTTGGCCACTTTTTCTTTTTCTCTCAACTGTGAAGGTATGATTTTCATGTTGGTTTTATTATGCTCTTCCCTTTAGTATTTCATCAATCTTTTGTGTTCCACTCAGAGGCATTCTTATACCCCCTAAAGCTAGAAGATAAAACTGGTTCTATTAGTTTCTTATTTTCTGCTCTCTTGTCAATGAGTTTTAATTGAGCTTTGGGAAAAAACTGCAGGAAAAGCCATGCAGCTGTTATAACTCCTCTGATCTGGCCTGTAGTCAGCACATATGCTGGAAGTTTGATTGGTAACAAATTGAATTTTTACACCCTCTCTCACCCACCCCATATCCAATTGCTGCAGGCTTGGAAGTTAAGTGTAGGTTACCTATGTTATTTAATGTTAATGGTGAAACGGCTGCCCCTATAATATTCCACATCAGATATTATCTACAGAACATATAAATTAACCTTAGATTCATAACATTTCTTAATATTTAAATTTAAATGGGAAGCAAGCTTGTAACATAGTGCGCTACTTTTAATACTTTGAAGCATAATAGGAAACACTGATTACTATAATACTGAAATCTGTATGAATAGTATTTAAAAATCACTGCTGCTATGGTAACCAAAAAAAGAATCTTTATTCTTTATTGTAAGAGTCTGTTAAAGGATTTCTTTTTACTTCAGATTGATTTTCACATGCTTTTTTTCATTTCCTATAAAATGACTGTTCTGAAATGATTATTTGTTGTCCTTCTTATTTCTGAATCCTACAATATTCAAATGCTTTAGTAAACTGTAGTAAGATTCAGCAATCAACATTGGAAATAATTATAGTAAAATCAAGACTCAAAATTGCATAGAAATATTATTTTACAAACATTGTCCTTCCAGACTATTTTGTGAAATTCAACCATTAGTAGTTGATAATCTTCATGTGAATAATTTATTGTGTGGACTGATTATAGCCAGTGTCTAATGTCAAGTACTTGTGCCTCAGTTACCTACCATGGGTCTGGGTTCTTACATTCTAGTATTAGTAAGTGTGTACACAGGAAATGTAGATTCAAGTTGATGATGATGATCATTGTCATCATTATTCATTCTATCATGTATTCAATTATTCATTCATTCAGCCCCTCAGCTAAAGAACCAAACAACCAACATATACTGAATACATTGTGTATAGCTCTGCATTTATGTTGTAGGCCACCTGGAAGAAGAAAAAGTGTGCTTTCTAGTGTGTGTGTGCATTCAAAAATAATACGTGCCCATAACTAAAAACATTAAAGTTTGGAACAATCACCACCTTACCCCCATTTCAGAATCCTACTTCCCACTTTTAACAGCTTCAGTTTTATTTTAATTACTATTCTGATTAGCTCCATATATCTCACTATAATGCTTATATTGATGTTAATAGATTTATTAACTTTAGATACTATCTATTGATTTCATGTTATAACAGATAATATTTTTGCTTGTTGAAGCAATTCCCTCATTTTCCCAATCCAATATGATTATAAATCAATTCTCTTACTAGACACCTCTGTATGAGCTATTTGTAGCCAAATTTAAACCTCCATTTTTGTTCTATGAACCATAAATAATATTTATTAAGCCTCATCTTGTAAGAACATTTGAATTTCTGCCTGTCCCTCTAGCTTGCTTCCCACCTTAAAAAATGTCTTTTAATGGAAATAGAAAACAAATCATTATTATCCTACATTTGTGTAGCCCTTCATAGTTTGTAAAGTTTTCAGGTTGGAGGGGGTAATGTTCAGGACTACTAATGACCACCATTAGAATTTAAAATTCAAGGATATCTGTATATAGATATTAGTTACATTTTTCTTAATGTTCCTTAATTACAATCTGGAACCAGTGCTGAGTATTAAGGCCTTTGAAAGAGAAATCACCTTGGTGGCAGAGCCAGTACTAGTGGACATCAAGAAGAGATGTTCTGGCTTCACAGGGAAAAAAGCAAAAGATGAGCACTCTTTGAAAATGATGGTGCATATAAGAGGGTGAGAGTGTTAAAATGGAGACCTCTGATCTGGTGTTCATTCATGAAAAAGAAAGAAAATAAATGGAGAAAAAATAGTTCCTGCTTCCTTTTGTTAGGGCTGACACAAGAGGTTTCAAGAGGTCACCCTCCTACAGGATATGGACTTAAAAAGGTTAATGTGCTAGCCTTTGGGTTATTGCACATTCATATTATTCTGAACTTTACAGTTACTTGCCCTTAGGTTCACTATGTTGTGAATGAACACTTTCAGGACAACAGAGAAACCATGTGAGCAAACTGTTTAACCTTGAGGCTTCAGTTATCCTCCATGGAAAATGAAGGAGGGAAAAAATATTTGTGAAGTCATTTTTTGGTGTTAAATTTTATACTGTGGTCAGAAGTCGGGAGGCTAGATCAAGATAGACTGAGTTGAGTAAAAGATCTAGGAACAAAACCCTACATTTGTAAAGCATGCTACAGATTATAAACTCAAATGGTTCCCTTGCCATATTGATTTCCCAGGACAACTCTGGGAAAAGTACTGGATGTGTTTGCCCAAGATCTTACAGTTGAATAATGGCTGAGCTGAAATGAAAAACCTGATTTTCTGTTTCCTAGTAGGATTCTTTTCTCACTTACCCTCTGAGATAAGCAACACACATTTACACAATGTCTTCCATCCGTATTAACAATTCATTTCCATAACATACACACAGTTTGCATCCTGTAATTACCATTTGAGGAGTTATGGTTGAAATTGTCTTCATTTCATTCTTATTATTGTTTTTTGCATAGCAAGACCCAGGATTAAAGATGAGTTGACTTGATGCACTGACTATTAATATCTTGAGGAGATTAGGAGCTTTGTCAGTGTGATATTATTTCCTACTTATATTTAATTATAAAATGTACATTCCATCTAAACTGCAGAAATGAAATAAATGAATAAAGTAAGGGAGATTATGAAAGATAAATTTTAAATTAATTCACTGCTCTGCAGGTCAGGAGAGAAGATACCATCTCCTGTACCTCTTTTGTGAGTTGTGCCATTTTACATGGATGGTGTTCCCAGAAAAGGTATGTTTCAAAAGGTGACAAATTGTAGTAAGTCTTTCCAGGAATTTACTTATTCACTATGTTTTTTTTTTTTTTTTTTTACTAGATTCCCTGTTACAAAATTTACTTTGAAAAAGATTGATGAGTGGTGACATTAAGCTTAGGGAATTTGTAATGATGAGGAAGTATAAGAACAAAGATAAAAAGAAAATGTCCAAAGAGTTGTTGCCTGGTAGATTCCTCTATAACAACAGCTCTTCAGGCACTTTTATATGTGAGTCAAGAACTATTTTCCCAAGAAAACTGTGGATTAATACAACCTCTAAAGTGTTATTTGAAAATGGTTGTGTCTATTTTACAACTGGGGTCCTGGGCCAATGTTTCAAGTACCTTAGAGTCTGGCTAAAGCCATGGTGTGTGCGGGACGTCAGCGTGGTGCATCAGAAACACCTGAGCTGCAAGCGGGGCAAGAAAGAAAACAGCAGAGCTTGCTCATATATCTGAAGTGAGCCTTTGGTTAGATCCCTACAAATGACTCAGGATATTTTCCAACCCAATGTTAGTTGTAGCAAACCAGTGGAAGCCAACTCATAATTAGAATGAAACTTCTATCCTGGCATCATAGAATATGAGAAACTAAAAACACTCCAGATATGATCTAGGCCAAAACATTTATTTTGCAGATAAAGATAATGAAATCCAAGTAGGTTAAGTGTTTTCCCCAAGGTTAAATATAATAGTTTGTTAGTAGCATATCTGGGATTAGAGCCCAGATCTCATGACTTCTAGGCCAGTACTTTTGGTCAAATTCAATGCAGTCTGTCCATATGTATGGCCAAACCATATGGCAGAGTCCTCAAAGACCTAGCTCTGCCCCAGAAAATCTAAGCTGCTCATTGTTTTCTTTTCAATTCTGTTTCCAATTCACCTACCCATGTATATCAACCCTATTTAGTAAGGCAAAGACTTACACTTTGGAGCATGTATACTGAGAAGAGAAGCAGGTTAAAGTAGGGTATGGAGGCAAAGAGGAACATGCCTAGCAGGCACAATGACCTGAGAGAAGACATATAAGCATGAGAATTTGGCTGATATCCTTAGCAACCACTGCAAAGATTAACACTGTTGGACAGAAAGGGCACACATACTTAGAGACATAGTTCAGAATCAGGATATGAAGGGTCTTCAGTGAAATTTCAGAGTTGGACATTCAGATGGAGCGTGCCTACCAAAAGCAGCTGACCATCTTTCAAAACAAGAAGAGGGTCCTGCTAGGAGAAACTGGCAAGGAGAAGTTCCACAAGAACATGTCTGTACACCTGTCCCCCTGCTTCAGGGACATCCAGATTGGTGACATTGTCACAGTGGGTGAGTGCCAGCCCCTGAGCAAGACAGTGCGCTTCAACGTGCTCAAGGTCACCAAGGCTGCTGACACCAAGAAGCAGTTCCAGAAGTTCTGTGACTGGATGTCTGCCCACTCCCCAAAATGAAATAAAGTTATTTTCTCATTCATAGGCCAGACATGGGATCTCTGAACCTTTACCAGAGGGAGCGGTTGTCCCTGGGCATTGAGCAGGGTTGAGTGGAAGACGAGGCTCTCATTCTCTGGGGGATCAGGGATGGGAACGGGGCCCAGTTCCTGCCTTCTGTCTGCCCTCATCTCTGGGTGAGGACGATGCAACCTGAATTAAGATGTCTCTCTCTCTGGGTCTCCTTTTTTGGTCCATATCGCCTTGGTGTCTGAATAAGACCAACTACCTGGTGTTGCACTGTCCCTCCACCCCCCAAATCTCTGGGGAGGAAGTGAGTGAGGGCGGAAGCCCCTGGGTCCCAGGCTCTGGTCTAGACCCTTCCTGGCCTCCCTGGGTGGGGAGGGAGGAAGCAGCAGCGACCTGTGTTATGGGTCGTGGGCCATACTTAGCTCACTGAAGTCAGGTGGGCTTGATGCATTCTCAGTGTCTTGACTTCTTCCTGGGCCTCCTGTTCCCCTGACAGCCAAGGAGTGGGGCCAGAAAGCCAAGCAGGGTCCCTGCAAACCTCGCCAAGCCAGTCTAGGTGGGCGCCATGCCCAGTTGCAGATGTAAAAACACCTGGGAGGGGGCATGTGCTCCACCCAGAGTCCCATGAGTAGCTGAGCTCCAGTTCTCAGGTTCTGGAAACTAACTGCACAGTTGCCTCAAAAATCTCAGTAAGGAGCTATTGCGGGCAGGTGGCATAGTGAGGCCAAGCAGGAGCCAGCCTGGAAGCGCCCTCTGCAGTGCCTGGGCTGTGCTGCTCAGGAATGGGCAGGAAGTCCCCAGGGTTGGGGCTTAGGGGCAAAGGCTGGAGAGGTGGGGACCTCGAGAAGAGTCGGACAGGGGCGGACTCTGGCAAGGGGCCCTTGAATGTCACCTGCAGAGTTACAGTCTGGGCACGGGGAGGGGCAGGCACCATAGAAACAGGTGAGCCTTGAGCATCACACCCAGGTGGGATGAGGACGACAGGTGGGGGGACAGGGCCAGGGGTAGGACAGACAGGAGCACAACAGAGGCAGACTGGAAACTTCAGGGAGAGGGAGGGAGGGAGGCATGGATTAGAGACCTGCGTCTGAGCCCAGCAGAGGTGGAGGCGCAGAGATAGGAGAGAGATGCTGGAGTCCCACTGACCTCGCCCCTTGGAGCTGCCGCTGCTGGGGTCCCCAGGTCCCTGCCCCCCACGCCCGTACCAGGGTCTGAGGGCAGCACTGGTACAAGGGTTGGGAGACAGGGCCATGAGGAGAGGCGCTGCTGCTGCCTCCAGGGACGCTGCCTCCCCGTAGGCCCAGCCTCTGCCTTTTACCCAGGGGAGGGCGGGGGTTCCTGCCAGAGGAAGTGGGGTGCATCAAAGAGGACAGGAAGGGGCAGGGACAGGTCAGAAGGGGCCACCGCCCAGAGTTTTTGAGCCTGCAAGCCTGCCCCACCCTGTGCTAGGGGCTTAGAGACCGAGAGGGCGGAGCAGGACAGAGACCCCAGAGGGAGGGGGCAGGAGACTCAGAGAAGGATCTGAGGCCACCCTCCGGCCACAGGTGTTTCCGTTGGGGTGGGGCCCGCTGTGTTTACCACAACAACAGCCCAGCTCCCCTGTTTCCTCCCCAGCGGTTGTTGGGGCATCTCCATGGTGCTGGGGTGTGTGTTGGGGAAGGACCTCTGCTAGGCCTGATGGGTTGCAAAGACCAAGGAGAAAGACCCCCCTGGGACCCTTGGGCTGTTCTTTCACCTGGAGAGGGGGGTGGCAGCTCTTACACAGTTGTGTGAGAACTGCAGGAAATACAGTCCCTAGGTCTGAATCACAGCCTCACCCTTCCCCTCTGCCTGCACCTCCCACCCACCCACGCGCCCCCTGCTCAAGCCCTTCGATCCCCGGCACTCACCAGCCCTGCTGCTCCTCTGAGCCTCTGCACAGGCTGTTCCTCCTGCTTGGAAACTCTAATCCCAGCTTTCCAAACAGCTCCTCCCTCACTGTCTTTGTCTTTAATCTGCACCAACCGATTTCCACTTGGCAAAACTTCCAACCCTCCAGGTCACCCTTCCCTGCGTTATGGACCTGCCAGACAGGTAAAACCTCCTCCTCATCTCTTTATTGGGCAGATAGTGTGGGGTGCTGCTTATTTTCCTGTTTCCAGATTGACTGTCTCCTATCCCACTGGAATGTGAGCTCCGGGAGGGCAGCGATCTCTTCACCCCCAGCGCCGGAACATACAAATGCTCCAGGAATGGAGTCTGTTGAGTGAATTAATGAATTTACCTTTGTTGTTGTTGTTGTTAAGACAGGATCTAGCTCTGTCACCTGGGTTCGAGTGCCCTGGCGTCAGTCTAGCTCACAGCAGCCTCAAACTCCTGAGCTCAAGCAATCCTCCTGCCTCCAGCCTCCTGAGTAGCTGGGACTATAGGCTCAAGCCACCTCGTC